>APFE031099760.1:0-68353 GCA_000404065.3 Pinus taeda
ATCATCATGCGGATAGACTCCAACTCTTCTTCAAAACTCTATTTTGAAGAAAAGTCAAATAGTGTCATTTATGACAAAATTTTAAAAAAAGTCGCCAGTTGATTTTTCAGATTCAGTCATGGTTTCCATGGCCAAATGTCCTGTCACGCAATCCCTGCAAAGAGTGCCGAAAATTGCATCATTCGAGCTAAAATTTCAAAGGGAAAGTGAAAATCAGTGTGTTTTTAAAGTCAGTGAAAAAGTGCAAAACTCAAACATTAGAAAAATGGGTTTTTGAAGAGGAAAAAATTAAACCCATCTCTTCCAAGGCTATATATACAATTTTTTGTCAAAACAAAAGGCATTGTGCTATTACAAGCCTTGGAGAAGCGTTGTGAAGGCGTGAGTGTGCATTGGTGAGCGTTTGAGTGAGTGGGAGGTAGCTTTAGAGGGCGCGGCGCATATACCCAGGAGCGTGGCGCACACGCAGCCTGCCCACAGTGTAATTTTTCTAAGGGCACGACGCATACCCAGGGTGCGACGCACTGGGCTTTGCACACCGCACATACAGACGAGGGCCAAAACAAGTGCCCAAATGCTCCCAAATTTTGGTGAAGCCTATCAAATTGAAAGGTAGGCTCTTTAAAATCACTTGCTCATCAAATTTTGTCAATGATAGGGTGTTTATAGAGATGTTTCAATGCCACCAAAATATATAAAATCGACCATAAGAAATCACCAATAAATTTATGGCTAGGGTTGTTAAAATGTCTTGTTAGTGCCAAGGTTTCACTCCACTCACCTTTCCCCATCACCTATCACTTTTCCCATCCTCTCTCTCTCATTTTTCCTAAAATCCCTACCCTAAACTACTACCAAACCCTCTCCCCTATCCCTCCACTATTTGGTCAACACAAAACCCCAAACCCTACCCCATCAAAATACCCAAAATCCTCCCATATCCCTAACAAATTTCTCCCTATAACCCCTATCACTATTTCATCACTCCCTTCCTGACACTCTCTGTTTCATTGTTCCCCTTGGTAACAGATATTACAAAGGAACCCATCCTCACACTATCATCAAAGGGAAGCCTAATCACAGTCCACATTGCAGTCATGACATCACAACATTCGTCTGAGTATGATATGGAGACACAGAGTGACTCATCCTCAGAAGAGCAGGCTCCCAGGAGACACTACAAGAGTGCAAAACATGTCAGGGATGAACCCACTACCCTCACCATGTTACAAGCATGCCCTCTTGCCATTTCATGCTTCCAGCACCTATCATGTTTTGAAGTTTGTCAAAGGGTGGCAAATGTTAGAGTTCATCAAGAGTTGGCCCATTTATTTGTGCTTCATCTACATGGAGGTCAGTCTATCTTGGCTGGGGTCACTTTCACATTGACACCTGAAGCTATATCAATGGCAACAGGTATACCAAATGTTGGAGAACAGTGGCATAAGAAGAAGGTGGATAGGCAACACTATGAGCCTTACATGAAAGCCAGATTTTTGAATGAGCTCAGAAGAGTCTTTCCCTTCGGATATTTGAAAGATGAGTATGATCCACTCATGAGATTGATCATGAAATAATTCAGCTGTGAGGGGAGGTTCTCTGGACTATATTACTATCACATCCGGTTTCTCATGCACTTCACCAGGGTGAGGATGATGAACCTCCCATTTTTCATATGCAGGAACATAGAGAGGATGAACACCTTCATGCTGCATAAGACCCCTCAGCAGCATCTTAACAGTGTGTTTCAATTTGCTCTTATCTGGATTTTGGTAGATCATCAGTTGGGATTGCAGGGAATTTCTTGGGAGGAATTCATCTCCCATGACTTCTTCAGCATTCCATAGGTACTATCAGAGCTAGAGTAGGAGTTGGGTGGTCCTTCTTATCATCATGAGCATCACGAGACCACTACCATCCCAATTTTCATTACATATCAAAGAGGCAGGAGGCACTTGTTTGCAGCAGCAAAGCGAGTGTTATCTCCATCTAGGGTGGAAGGGGCCTCACTTCCGGCATCAGCGACATAGGTACTGGACAAGGGAAAGAAGCCTGTGCATGATGAGGGGCCATCAGGTGTACATGAGACCGATGTCATCCTCATTCAGGATGATGAGGCAGAGGCAGAAAATGCCAAACCTAGGATGACCATTCAGGAGCAGGACTCGGAGATCCAAGACTTGATACTCAATATGGAGAGGGCCAGATGGGTCATCAAGTATCTAGAGCTGAGGAACAAACACCTTGCGGACCAGCAGGCGATCATGGAGCTGCAAAGAATCCATGAAAATCGACAAGCTGCCCAACAGAGGAGGATCGAGCTCACTACCTTGGAGCAAGAGATCAACAACGACCATGAGTCTTGGCTAGATCGGGTCAATATACACTTGGAGAGACTGTTGGAGAAGGAAAATAGGGACAAAAACTTATTGAGGAGGATGGCTTGTCATTACAGGGACGAAACATGAGCGCAAAAGCCCAAATAAGGAGCTTGAAAGCCAAACTCGGCAGAGCAACAAAAGAGGCAAAAGAGCAAGATCGGCTTCGAATATTCACTGAAGCTTTTGTGGCCCAACATAGTGCCTCTTATAGAACCTCCATCCCAAATTTCAAGAAATTTGGGACAATTTTGGTCACATGGAAATTTTTGGCACAAACACAGGTTTTTTCTCTATACGCGTCGCGCCACCAGCGCGTCGTGTAGGATTGGGAGCTCCAAATGAGAATTCATTTGCATTTTTGGATTCAGAAGGAAAAATCACAACTACTGGCACTTGGTCAAGACATTTGGGCATGATTTGAGTTTCCAGGAGGTCAAAAACACCCAAAAAATGGCCTCACTGCCCCTATTTTGACACACAAGAAGCAATCTTGGGAGAATGAAGATTTGGAGGGGCAAATGAGCTCCAAATTCAAAAATTCCAGTTGGGTTAGAAATTAAACAGGACAGGCTTTCCAACAAGCACACTTGGACACATTTTGGACTCCTGCAAGTGCCTCACCACTGGCCTCAAATTTCCGCGATGCATATAGAAAAGGGCACGACACATATAGGAAAAAAGGCCCAAAATTCCTTTGTTTCGCGAAATTTCGCTTCCCGAATTTTCATAAGTGGCCCCCCTCATCTACACTTCATTTTTTCAGCACCTAAGGTGGTTTTAAAAGTATTTTCACTCGAGATGGGTAGTTATCCAAGTGTAAAAGGAAGGAAAAGGGCCACCCAAGCCATTTGTCATGTTTGTGGCGCTGCACTTGTAGCTGATGTTTGGCTCTCCACCTTCATTTTGTGATGATTTGAGTAACTCCCCAACCCTTGGGCATTCTATCTCTTCATGGCACATTCTATATATTGTATGTAAACCATTTGCAAAGGGTTGGTTGGATTGTAACTTCTGGGAGACTGTGGGAAAGAAACTCTGTTTCCTCATTGTATATTTTTTACAGAGGATTAATGAAAGGCAACAGCTCTGTTTCATGAGATTCATGTGGTTGTGAGTGTAGAAAATGTGTCTTTTAAGTTTCATATGTATCTTGTTATGTTTCATAATTCACTTCATATTCGTTTCTAGTGAAATTTTCTAAGTTGGATAAGGTAGAATTCAATTTTATTGATTTTCTTGTGGGAAAATTTCATGTTTAGTGTTCATTCTTCTGTTGAAAAGGATTCATGTAGCGCATGCCCTTTTCACCCTCCTAAAGCAGTCTCTCCATTCCGCATTTTTTCAAGCTAAATTCCTGGACTCTCTGCCTATCTTGCTTCACGAAGTAATTTGTGCCTTTATATTAAGTTCTCTATTCATTTATGGTCCATTGGTCCCATACCATCCCAGAAACACAGTTATTCATAAAAATCACTTCTTGTATCCATACTCACTTACTAGCCTAAGATAAATAGTTCACTTTAAGTCATTTAAGGCCTTTTCATTTATCTATTCACTGAGTGTGACTCGGAGAGAGCCCTCTCCTGTTATGGTAGGGCTAGATACCAGAATGAGCGTGGTTTTTGGTTACCCTAAATTTTGCCTTCTTTCAGACTAAGGCGGATTTAGGTGATAACATCAGTAACATCGTCGACAGGTTCCGGTGTAACAACTTCCCATTTTTCAGTTTGAATCCCCCTCGAGGTAGTGTCTGCTGCACAGACTTTGAATCAAGCTTCCACCAACTTCTCAGCATAGGCTATGCACAGAGTGCCTGAGATTCCTCCCCTTCTAGCCCTATCCATGGCCTTTACCAAAGTATCCAGCCCTGGGGCTCTTGGTTATTCCTTTCCTACTGCTAGTTGTTCCCTCAATTCTTTAATTTCTTTTTCTAAAATATCAATTTTTGACAGCAAAGACTGGGTTTCACTCTTACCAAGTGAATGAGGTTTTTCTAGTTGAGATTTCTCCTCATCCCCTGCTCGACTGCTTCTTTGTCCTTGTCTGACACGGATTGGGACTTTGGGCTCCCATTAAAACTTATTCTTTGCTTCGGCCTTCTATCACCAATCATTTTATCAAGCGACTTCTTGCTGACCCTCACTGTCGGGGATTGAGGTTGCTCTTTTTCCACTTCTGGAGTTTCCCCAATTGTCTCTGTTTTCATTCTCTGAGTGGTCCTGGGCCTTTTTCCACATGAATTCTTCCCAATTCTTACCACGTCGGCTCAAGGAATCCAACGTAATGAGTTTAATGAGGCCATGGTTCGTAACACACTTTTCTGGATGTGTAGCCGTTTTCACAGCTGCAACCATGTGCTTAATATTGCCCAGCAAGAAATAAGGTAGGTTGATCAACTGCTAATGGCAGAGATGGTTCAGCAATGGGAAACGGTAATTAAACACAATTGTTGCCCTTCCATCACAAGTAATGTACTTAATGAGGCAACTCCCCTGCTTTTCTTAACCAATGACTTGTTTTCCTGAAGAAAATCCCCTTTCAGTGAGGGGTAATCAACCTTCCTAGTAAACCATCTCTTCCCTTCAGCTAGTAATCTTGCTACTCTAGTGATAACTTCTTTCGTGACCTTCAATTTCAATCCTCTGACTTCCATCTAGTTTTTTTCCAGGTTCTTTGAAAATTCCACGGACACACCATTATCAATCTTTCCAATCTATGGAAGAATTTGAACCAACTTACATCTTTGAAAACCTGGCATGCTTCAGGGAAACCTTCCAAGGCTTCTGTGCACCCTGGCTCATGCCGTATTACTGCTTCTCCCATTGCCTATGCAATCCAATGTTGTTTCACCTACTTATCCTTCCCTCCAACATGCACTTTAGTTGTTTCAACCTATACTTCTATCTTCCTCCTCTCCGAACACTCTAAATGGGGATTCAGTGCTTCCAGCAGGGGTAAATGGTAGGGTGGCAGGGTGGTGTAGGTGAAGATTTTGGATTTTTGGCACACATGTTTCATACTACTTAATTAATTTTTCCTTAATGGTGAGTCATGGGGAGGTTTCGTCAATGGTGTCCTTACTCTTTTTGGTATGATTTGGCATTAAATAATGATAACTACTAGGTCACAAGCCTTAATTGATGGATTTTTCAAATAATTACATATAATGCGACGGTCATGTTGCAATGTGATTCATTCCCCGCAACTTAATTATGACAACTGTCCTTGGCCGTCAATAGTCATGTTAAGTTGCCATAATTAAAACGAATTCATTATTACCTTTTTGATGGCATACCTGTGTGATGTAGAACTAGGTAATCGGTAGCGCGGCATTGAATCATCCTCAGGCAGCGAGACATGTAAACTTAAATCTGATGACGAGGCTCACGGTGAAGTTTTTGTTATTTATTACAATAAAGTATCTCGTTTTATTCCTGAAAAGTTGTTGGTTGTTACATGTGTAACAGCCAACATGACTGATGTATATTAATTTTATATCTTCAAACAAAATATCATGTAACAAAACTTATCACATGATATAGTTTGGAATAACAAACATTGTTATAGAGGGTGTAACAGCTGCCACCAGATGGTTTTCAACTACAACAAAAGTGTCTGTTTGTGCCTGAGAAAGGTTTTCACAGCCATATTATTGTTATCAATATTATAATATATATATATATAATAATATATTATAATTTATTATATACAATATTATTAGTATTATTATTATTATTATTATTTATTTATATTGGAAGTTGTAATAGCCGCCATCATGTGGTTTTCAGCTGCTACACTTATTGGAAAAATTAAAATTTTTGTAGCACAGGAGGGCTTTCCCTTGTTCCCGTAATCTGTAGATCTGAATTTGTGACAATGTTGACAAATTAACCCTTCGAGGTAGGTATGTGATACAACGGAAGATGGTGCCCGTTTGCAAGTAATGATATCCTTGCACTATCAATGGTTACCAAATTTATAGTCCCATTGTCAAATATTGCATCTACCTCATAAGGATCTAGCCATCTGGTGTAGATCTTACCCTTGAAGTCTTTAAACCTTGAGTCATATAAGAGAGCCCAATCTCCTTTTTGGAACTACTTCTTCTTTACAAATATGTCGTGTGACTTATCTCTCTTCTATTGGATAATCTCTGTTTGCTGGATAGCAACCAACCATTTCTCCTCCAATTCATTGAGCTGGTTCAATCTCTACCTTTGTATTATAGCCAAATCCAAATCGACCTGCAATGCTATCCTTAGTGTTTTGATTTCAAATTCAATGGGGAATAAAGGGTTCTTTCCATACACAAGTTCATATGGTGAGAATCCAGTGGTGTTCCTCCATGTCATCTTGTATACCCATAACACTTCTAGACGTTTGTCAGCTCATGTTCTTCAATGATTGGCCACAGTCTTAGTAAAGATTCCCTCAATGAATTTATTAGTGCTTTCTACCTGGCCATTCACCTGTGGATGGTGAGGCATTGTGATTCTGTGATGGATTTTATATTTTTCGACCAACTTCCAGATCTTATGAGATGCGACCAACTCCCAAATCTTATGAGATGTGAACTGTGGTCCTCCCTCTGTGACTATCTCTCTGGGTATGCCAAATTGGATGAAGATGTCTTCAAATAAGAATTATAAGACAACTTGCTCCGTGGCTCTCGTTAGTGCCTTCACCTCAACCCATTTCATTACATAGTTAGTACAGACCATGATGTATGATCTCTATTTAGATGAAGGACTGATTGGTCTTACAAAATATAGAGCCCACTCTTCAAAAGGTACTATGATGTTTTGGGGCTATAATGACATCTCATCTGATTGCAGTGGTTGGCCCATCCTTTGACAATTGTCACAACCCTTCACAAAATTCTTGGCATCCTAAAATATTGTCAGCTAGCAGTACCCTGTTGAAAGGAATTTGTATCCTTTCCATTTTTCTGCGAAGTGTCCTTTAAAAGGTTCCTCATGGCAGGCTTTGAGGATATCAAAGACCTCATCCTCTCTAACACAACGTCTAATCTAGAAATCAAGTCTAGTGCGATAGAGGTTCCCATCTATCCAGGTATATAGAACTTTATTGTATGATTTTCTTTTTCTCCTTGGAGGATAAATATTGGGGAAACTTCCCTATAGCAAGATAATTGGTTGTATCTTCATACTAAGGTGAGTAAGTAGAAATCACAAAAAGATATTCATTGGGGAAAAAATCTTCAGTAAGAGTGCAACTATCATCAATAGTTAGCCTAGAAATAAAGTTAGCTACTACATTGTCTTTTCCAGGCTTATCTATAATAGTGATATCAAATTCTTGTAACAAAAATAACCAATGTGTAATCCTACCATTTGTAATTGGGTTATTCATTAAAAAACGAAAGGAAGAGTGGTCAGTTTGTACAAATACTTGATATCCGGTAATGTAATGCCAGAATTATTGATGGCGTGCATGACTGCTAAGAACTCCTTCTCGGTCACTATGTAGTTGAGCTCAGCAGGAGTTATATTTCTACTTATGTAGTAAATAGCGTAAGGTTTCTTATCCTCCAATTGGCCCAAAATAGCACCTACATCAATATTTGATGCATTCATAGCTATGTGAGATGACAGTTCCCAATTAGGTCCTCCCAAGACCATAACTGTTGATACACAACATTTCAACTTTAGGAAGGCTTGCTCACACTTCCCTGTCCACAAGAAATCAACATCCTTCATGAGCAAGGAAAATAATGGCGATGCAATTCTTGAATTTTTTTCTATAAATCTTCTATAATACCATGCATTCCCTAAGAAACTACGTACCTCTTTCTACATTTTGGGGATTGGAGTTCTTAGAATTACCTCTATTTTTGAAGGGTCTACCTTAATTCCATCAGCAAAAATTTAATGTCTAAGCATGATCCCTTCAGTCATCATCATGTGACATTTCTTAGTGCTCAAGTCAACATTAGTCTGTACACAGTGCTCTAGTACTTTTTCCAGATTGACTAATGATATTTCAAAGGCATATACATAGGGTGTGAAATTGTCCATGAAGATTTCCAGACAGTCATTCAATAAGTCAGAAAAAATTCCCAATATCGCCCTTTGAAAGGTTGTTGGTGCATTACAGAGCCCAGAAGGTAGCACCTTTCATGCGTAGGTTCCCCAAGGACAAGTAAAGGTTGTTTTATCCTAGTCTTCGAGGGAAATCTATATCTGTTTGTAGCCACTAAATCCATCCAAAAATGAAAAGTATTTATTTTCGGAGAGAGTATCAATTACCTGATCTATAAATGGTAATGTAAAATGGTCCTTCTGAGTGGCCTTGTTCAGCTCTCTATAATCAACACAAACTATCCGCTTGCCATTACTTTTAGAAACAATGATAAGCGGTGACACCCATTGACTGCCATATATTGGATAAATAAAATTAGCACTCAAGACTTTTTGTAGTTATTCTTTCACCACTTCCTTTAGTGCAGGGTTCTTGCGGTGTTGTGGCTGTCTAACTGGTATGCAGCGATCCTTCAAAATAAATATGGTGAGTGCATAGGTTAGGGTGGATCCCTTTCATATCTGTATAATCCCATGAAAATTCCTTTTTATACTTCTGTAACAGCTGTTGATTTTGTTCAGCAGTCAAATTGGGATTAACATTCAAAAATTTTCCAGATTCAATCTCAATTGAGCTGCTAGTAGTGTTTGGAGTAGTTCTCATTTGTTCAAAATCTATATCTTCCACCTCTTCATCCTCATTTTGATTTTTAAAAAAAGCAACAAAAAGTGAATTACTAATCAAAACAATAATAACATCATCTTTTGTCTCGTCTTTAAACTATTGGGCTTTCCCCAGAGTGAGGAGTGGTAGGGAAATATCTGACTCAAGCCCAAACTCATCCCACCAAGGGTTGCACATATCCACATTTCATTTTGGGGGATAAAGATTAAGGTTCTGGGTTGCTTTGCCATCTGAGATCACCATGGATCCCATCCTGCAGCCTATGAATGTGTCTGCAATGGCCAGCCAAGGTCTCCCTAAGATCAAAGTATGCCCCCCCAAATTGGATTTGGTCTATAAGATAAGGAAATCAGCCGGGTATCTCCATGAAGCTATCGTAATCACTACATCTTCTAACATCCCCTCGAGTTAAACACAGGACCTGTCTACCAATTCCAGCATAATAGGAGTGTGTCTGAGTCCCTGTAGCCTGAGAGAGACAAAGAGATCTTTTGCCATTACATTAATGACAGCCCCAAGATCAATCAATGCATTAGCTATGGTCTGATCATTAATGTAGATGGTGACTGTGGGATTTCCTGGATCATGGTACTTAGTAAGGAGAGGCTAAGCAGACATTAATTCAAGTAAATTTCCCATCACATGTATGCTGGCAGGGTCTTTAGGCTTCGTCCCATGCTTCTTGATACACAAATCTCTCACTATCTTGGCATAGATGGATACTTCCTTAAGGGCTTGCATCAAAGGAATTCGTGCCTACAAATTTTGCAACTCCCTAAGGAAATCAGATTCGGGCTATGGAGTCATCCTATGTTTGGCCAGTCTCTAAGGGTACAGGGGGTCTTGTGTAACAACAGTTGAAACTGTTGTTATAGGTGTATTTGCCTTCACTTAATTAGCTGTTACATATGTAATAGTTCTTTGTAGGTCGGGTTTTATAGATGTAACAACTTCCTCTGTATCAATTGTTGTAGACATATTAGTTGCCTCAAAGCCTTTTGCTTCTCCTCTGGATGGTTCATAGTCCTCCTCTGTAATGTGGGGGGGTGACTAAGGTTAATTACCATCCCCGATTGCAATTGTATTTCATTAAGTTCCAGAGGGGTAATAAAGTAGGTCTGGAAGGTTGTAGGAGCCTCTATGCCCTGAGCTGCTTTATTGTTTGCATTTGGGTTAGGTTTCACAGGTAGTTTGGGTCGCATAGGTGGTGGAGGAGCAAGGACTTGGAAAGGAGGTAACTGCAACTGTTGTTGCATGGGTGTTGTAGGTAGAGCTAAATTCTAGGCATTTCCTCTCCAGTTCTGGTTCCAAGGGTATGGTTGGGATTGAGGATATTGAACAGGAGGAGATGGAGACAATTGGTTCCAGGGTGAAGGGAATTGAGCTGAAGGAGGGGCAGAATATTGGCATGGATATGGTTGGTTATTATGTGCATTGTTCCACGAATTGAAAGAGGAAAATTCTTGAGACATACCTGGAGGTTTTGGTTACCATGGCATCCTTAGTGCGATGAAGTAAGAGGACTGAACCTCTTTTCTTAATTCTCTGAGTACTTCCTTTAGTCTAGAAAGATCTGGACACTTCTCTTTTGAATGCTCTAGCTCGCAGATGTTACGCAGGCTGATGTTATTCAATTCGCATTCCTTGTGAGGATGTTTCATTTGAAAAGTCAGACAGAACATGGCCAGGGGTGTATTAGCTTCTGCTTGTGACTTTTTCATCTGTGTTTTTGTTATCTAGGCTGAGAAAGTACCAAGGATATTGGTCTTGAAAATTTTGAACAAATTTTCGATCTCCGATCTAGTCACTCCTACGCCTACAGATTTTTGTATGCGAATAGAGGCATCTCAAATTGTACTTTTTCCTTCAGACGATCCTCGAGAGCATCGTAGGCAGAGATTTATAATTTCAGCGAATGGATCTTGTGATATACCCCCCTTTTCGAATAGGGTCAGGTTGTCAAGGCAGTCATCCCTCATTCCTCTGATGAATATAGTCTTCAAGATTTCTGGGTTTAGATCGTCGTGTTTAGACCTCTGCAAATTGTAGTGGAATCATTCCACATAATCTTCCAGGCTTTCTTCCTTCTTTTGTGTCATTGTCAATATCTCTTCTCCTCAGTACCTAGTGCTACAATAGTCCTTGTACATTGACAAGAACGTCACCTTCATATCATTCCACGTTGAAATGGAAGCAAAACCTAATCCCATGACCCATCTCAAGGCTTCTCATTTTAAAGTAGCAGGTAATAGCTTTAGTTTATGAGCATCTGTTGTATAATCATAAATTCTACATAGGACATCAAACTCAAATAAAAATGTATCTAGATCCTCCACAGTCATCCCCTGAAAGGATGGTAAAGATGAGAGAGGAATGTTTTTCATAGGTGCTTCACCTCCGATATTCCCAATTGGGAACTCAAAGGTGGTAGTAGTGGTGTCTGTTTTAGCAGTGTTATCATTGTTGTCTCCCATGTTGAATTCTTCTAACCCTTCCTATAGTAGACGTTCTTCGAGTTGTGTTCATTATGGCATTGTAGGTGTGATTAATGCCTCATATACCACTGGGGTTGGTTGTTTCACTACACTACCTATATCCAGATATTGATAAATCAACAGGTGATTTTCTGGCTCAGGCGTCCAATGTTCCCCCTCTTTTTCCCCTTGACCCTCGGTTCTCAAATTTTGGCTACTAACTTCCCCTTCTTGCTCATAAATAAAATCCTTTATCTTGGGGGTATGAGTGTTAGCCTTAGAATGATATGGTGTTGAGATGGAGGGATTAGAGGTTTATGCTTTCGCTCTGGGAGTAACAACCTTCTGCGGCCGTGTTTTCCTTGCATTCCTTTGAGAGATGGACTGTTCTTTTTCTGCCTTGGAGATTAATTCTTGGATAAATTTATTCCTTCCCAAATCTTCACCCTTCATTTCCTTTTTATGACCCATTTTTCCTATGATTTATTAGAGTGGGGGTTATTTCACTGTCTCTATAAATCCTACGAATGCACACATGGACCCTATGTGTATTAAACCACACTCTAAGTGCCTTAGTCTACGACAGTGCTGAGCCCACCCAAGTTTGTTAGAGTGATGCATGGGTTCTTACCTCTCGTCTTACTATCCAGTGACTTAAGAGCTGAGGACACACTAATCAAATCATCAAAATATCCTAAGTGTCCTAGTGATGACAATTATGAGCCCGCCTAGGCATGTTAGAGCGATGGACAGGTTCTTACCTCTCGTCTTACCGCCCAACAATTGTGGAGTAGAAACACCCTATATCAAATAAACAACTTGGCTGATTGTATCATCAACTTGCCATCCCATCAATGGTGCCAAAATGTAGTGCTATTTTAATCAACCTTAATTGAATTTAGACTGCAACATTAATTGTCCACCTAGGGTAGGTCTTTTTGTTTCAATGGAGTTAGCACTTTCTGTGTCAATACTCTCTAGTCAAGCATAAGAAAGTGCAGAGAGGCTGTAAAAGATGTCATTGATCTAAACTTTGAATCAAACCATGCATGTAGATACAAAAACACTCTACAAAATTAAATCACAACTTGCAACTATTGAAGTAAAGGCGCACCACACAAGAGCTAACATCTATTCCAGCAAGTTACTATTGCTCTATTATTTAACTCTGTGTAATAGCATAAGATAAATAGAAACAATAGCGAATGCAATCCATGATTTGTATAGCAACAACGAGAAGCCATAAATCAATCAACTAAACTGAAATGTTCACTACCTAATCACTGCAATCCCTGCCAAAGAGAAGGGCCCTTCCTCCTCATAAGGGCGCAGGAAGAACACAAAAAGTGATTAACAAATTAGTTGGAAAGTAACAACATCACTATGCCAATTGATATTGAATAAGTTCAGGATTACAAAAACAGAGTAACGGTACTCTTCTATATGCCATCAATTAATACATAAAAAGTTGATTCCTTTATAATTATTATAACCCAAAAATTAGAAAGTAGATTAGTCATGAGAATCCCTCGATTCTCATGCTGATAAAAAATAAAGAAGCTACAACTTATTACTAAATAAATATACATCAGTTCCAACTACCTGAGTCTTGTTGCTTCAAAAATAAACAATCCTATTGCTGACATCTCTTATGTGGAATAGTACCCACATTTCCATATTTGGTGCAACAACATTGAGAAGATGGTGGTTTGGGATGACGCACCATAACTGATGACAACACTGTTGATGTGACGACGGATCCATGTGAGGTGTAACAACATCTGATCTGTAACAACAACAACCTGTAACAACACCTAGTATATAGTAGCGGTCTGTAACAACACTTGGGGTGAAACAACGAACTGTTCTACCCTTTCCTACAGTTAACACTTGCTTCATGTCTACTTCATAGATTCATTTGCATGAGCCAACACCTGAAAAAGATGAACTTCCCAAAATACTTCTTCAATGCTCTCCCTGTTAGCCACAAAAAGAAATAAAGCCTCATATTATTCGGTAAAATACAAAAAAGTAACATGACAATAAAACGTATTAAAAAGGTAAGAAAACAGAGAGTTTGGTCATATAAGGGCATAGGCTAGGATGCTAGAAAGATTAAAATAGGGGAAAGAATGTATAGAAAATAGGTATAAACCACACTGAACATAGATTACTGCACCTATGGAAAATCTACTGAATAAGGACACTACATTATGTTGGGATGAAGAATGTTAGCACAGTCTGGACGTATTGAAGGAAAAAATGGTCACCGTGCTGATCCTAGTATTCCCGAATTAGAAGAAAGAATTCCATGTGCATGTTAATGCCTCATTTATTGCACTAGTGCCAGTGCTAACATAGGCCAGTGAAGGGGAGATGGATCATCTTATAGAATTTGCAAGGAAAAATTGTTAAAAACTGAAAAGAATTATTCGATGATAGAGCACGCAGGGTTGGCTATGGTGTACGCACTCCAGAAATACAGACATTACCTGCTACGTGGACATTTCAAGATGTACACATACCATTCTACATTGAAGTATCTAGTCAATAAGCCTGTGTTTGGGGGGGGGGGGGATATCCATATGGTTTTTGTTGTTTGAAGAATATGATTTTGATGTAATTGTGAAGCCAGAAAGATTGAACATGGGACCAGACCATCTATCGGGAATTGAAACAGGAGAGGAGCCTACCAATTTGAAGGAAGGGTTGCTTGATGTGCAGCTCTTCATGGTGCATGTAGCAAATAATCACTTAGTGGACATTATCCACTTTCTGACCAAAGAGATGACTCTAGAGGGATACACCAGTCAATAGAAGAAAGAATTGGTGGTGCGCGCAGTAGAATTTTTTGTAATTGTAGGCCATTTATATAAAATGGGATTAGAAAAAATACTTCCACACTATGTGTACAACTTTGAAAGAAACATTATCCTCGCTAAAGCTCATGGAGGAGCTGAGGGAGGGAATTATGTAGGGAAAGCAGCAGCGCAGAAAGATTTGCGCATTGGTCTGTGGTGGCCGATGTTGCATAAAGACTCTAAAGCATATTGCAGGGCATGTCATGCATGCTAAAGAACAGGCAGGTCATCGTGGAGGGATGAGTTTCCTTTGAATCCACAACTTTCATTGTAGCCATTTGAGAGATGGGAAATTGACTTTGTAGGACCAATTCAACCCCCAGGCAAGAAGATGGATGCATGGTATATCATCACTGTGACCGAATATTTTACTAGATGGGAAGAGGCATAGACTATGAAAGATTGTATAGGGACAATAACAACAAAGTGCTAGTTTGAATACATGTTGACCAGGTTCGGTTTCCCAAAGGTTTTGATGAGTGATCGTAGTATGAATTTTCTTAATGAAATCATCAGCACGTTGACAGAAGAGTTCCAAGTTTACCATCAGAATAGTATGCTATATCATCCCCAGGCCAATGGAATGGTTGAGTCTTTTATTAATATATTGGAGAATGCACTGATAAAATTTTGTAATGTGTAGAGAAATGATTGGGACGTGCACTTATCAAGAGTGTTATGGTCTTACAGAACTACTTGTAAAAATCTTACTGGTCAGACACCTTTTAGGTTAGTCTATGGTGTATAATTTCTGATGCCTATGGAGTACATTGTGCCTAGTCTATGCATATTGGCTTTCACAAGAATGGCAGACCTCAGAGCCTTAGAATAATGGTTCGCACAACTAATTGAGCTTGAGGAATATATATTTTTGGTTGGATTCCATTAGCAGGTTGAGAAGGAACATGAAAAAGCTTGGCACGATTGGCACATCAAACTATCCACCTTCAAGCTAAATGATTTTGTTTTATTATATGACAATAAGTTAGCTAAGTTACTAGTGAAGTTTCAGATGCACTGGCTGGGACCATATGTCATCAAAGAAATTACAGATGGTGGAGAAATTTAGTTTGCAAAGTTGAATGAAGATCCATTTCTAGGACGAGTAAATGGAAGTCGATTGAAGCCATACACGGGGGATCCAACCCAATGAATATGTGACGGAAGAAAATCCTTAGCACTCGAAGTAGCCACAAGGGAGTGCAGGACTATAAACTACATTGCCTGGGTTGTAGAGCTATGCGACAGGGGGGATGCACGAAAAAGGGTGGTTTCATATTACCAGAAGAGGCATGAAAGGAGTTGTGATACAGGGGTAGGTGCCATGCAGAACAGCCAGGAAGTGACTGTTACATTCAATCTTCATGATTTGACTGCCAGAAGATGGTTAAGAGGAGTGGGGGGTAGCATTTAAGGAATTTAAGGCTGAAATATTTGGAGATCTACTACCAAATCAACATTTATGGATGGATTTTGGGGGGAATGGTTGAACTTGAGTTCGAATTCACCTGTATATTATGCATGGACATCCAGTGGAAAACACTTTGCATCCTTAGAATTTTTGCACTCTGCTGTCAAATGTTTATGAATCCTTAGGTTTTTGGAGATTTGGTTGCTAGCTCTGTGTTTGATATGCTACTCGATGATACCCAACAGTTTATTCTCAGCGTGATGTCCGGAGCAGGTGAAACGGCAAGCACTAGAGGAACTGTAGCCTCTGAGGAAGATGTTTTAGAGGTTTATCCATGGAGGCTTTGGCTGATGTGCCTACGGTGTTGAGGTTGCCTAGGCTGAAGCCTACACTAGTGAGGGAAGCTCCCAAATCCAAGAAATACAAATAGAATAGCCCGATGGCGGTGCACGAGTCACCAAGGAAGCATTATGCTACCTAGGTCCAGAATAAGGAAAAACAATTGGCGAAGGATAAGAGGAAAGTGGTAGATTTGGAGGCCGAAGAGGGTGCAGGGATATAGATACCAAGGGGGTGGAGCCTATCTCCAAGTTTCCATATTATATCCCTCCACGTAAGGGAAAAGTGAAGGTCCCTAAGGACATGGATGGAGGAAAATTCCTCCTAAATACGCCACTACTACCGGAGGGCATCACCTTTGAAGGTTCGTGCTTGGTGCAAATTCCCCATCTAAAGCTAGAAGACTGGGATTTGGTGGACCATGAGAGGTTCCCCCACCTTGCAACAAAAAACTAAATGGAAATGGTATATTAACAATAATCTACTTCCACTACGTTGGAGCCTGTGCAGTGGATTCACGAAGTGAATCAGTTGGGCTTTTTGAAGCTGTTGTTGGTGCCCCACTACCACTAATCCAACATCAACCTCATCGTTATCAAGCAATTGCTCACCCTGGTGCATGACTAATGTTTGTGGATGAGTGTGCTGATCCCGATTACAGATATGTTGATCCATTAGATCACGCTATTACCACACTCAAGCTTGAATCTGGCCAAGGATTTTGGCGGAAAGATCAGTGAGCGTGAGTACTCCATCACATCTATCACTGACCCCATGGTGAAATTTTCTACATAGATTTTAGCTAGAGAGGTCATGAGAAAATGTCGCATGGATGAGGTTTCGGTGCCTATCATTTCATTGGCTACATAGTGTGTGCAGGGCATTCAGTTCAATTGGTCCCACTACCTTTGTAGTGAGTTCCTCACGAATTGTCGCGAGGTGTAGGATGAGAGCAAAACCTTCTACTATGTATGTTTTTTGCTCTCCATCGTGCTAGTGGCTTGGGACCTATCGGAGGATAGTAAGTTTCCTCCATGGATAAAGGATTGTTGGAGGCTACACAGTTTACATCCATTTGGGAAACAAAGGGCGACACACGCATCATAGAGACCAAATTATTATGGGTGCTAATGGAGGCAAGCCTACGCATGTCCATCAACCAGAAGCCATGGTTGTCACCAACTGTCTTCGAACAATTATCAAAATACGTTGAGTTTAAAGCAGACTTCCACTATGTGTACACTAGGGCGTGGAAGGATCCACAACAAAAATGGTTTGATCTTCCCTATTTGGCCACGAATGATGTTATCCAGGAAACTATCAAGCATTGGCTGGAAAATTGGCATACTCCATCCGATCTAGCCGTGGGCACCAGCAAATCCACAAAGAAGAAAAAGAAGGAAGCAACAAAGTAGAAGGTCCAGCAGTTGGCCGAGAAGCACAGAAAAGAGGCCGAGGAGAAGGCCCAGGTGGAAGAGGAGTGCGCTGTGAAGCAGTAGGCTGAACAGGAAGAGCATGACTCTGAGTGGAGTGGTAAGTCCCATTCTCCCCAAACAAAAGAAGACGAGTAGTCAGAATAGGGCAGTTGTGGTCAGGAGGAGCAGAGCACTCCCTTCTCAATAAAAAGGTAAAGGGATCAGTGGAAAGAAGGTCCCTGGAAGAAATCAAAAGCATCACAGCCATCACTTGATCCAATCACTCTAATAGAAGGTGACCTTGATGAAATTGGAGATAAGGTGCACGATACTACAGTGGAACTGCTCCAACAGTTCAAACATCAGCAACAATAGGTGTTAAGTACCATTCAAAAGAATATGCACAAGCTACAGATTTAGATGAGTAGGATCTAGGTGGGCATAGGGCAGGTAAGTGCCACATAGACAAGTTTGGCACCCGAGACCAGTCAATGAACAAAGATGGTTCGATCATTGGATCTCTGGGTATTCACGTTACCAGAAGAATACTTGAGCATGGAGGCGGCCAATGACAAGGTCGTCGTAAGTTCTCTGAAGAACATCAGCTTCAACCTAGCCGCACTCCCCAACGAGTAGCTTCGCACACTGTAGTCAGGTGTGACAGTGGATCTAAGAGCACGGGTGCAGCGTGCACTCAACCTCATAAGTGAGTATCGGGTGAAAAATGAGTAGATGTTCACCAAAAAGATGCAGGCTCTCAAAAACAAGAAGAAAATTCAAGCGCAGAGTGCCCAGATAGTGGCCGCAGTGGCAGAAGCATGGAGGACAGTGCCATAATTATATATCCCTAAGGAGGCACTACTGGAGGAAAAAATCAGAAAACTTGCTATGGGCATGCACAATGCCAAGGTAGAGGTGGAGAGAGTTGAGTTCGAGCTAGACTTGAAGATAATAGAATTGGAGTTGAAGTCAAAGCCTTCAACCCTGCTAGAGGTTAGGGAACAACGTGAAGTCACTGTTAAAGATGGAATCGCTATGGTGGTTACCGCATTGGTGGACCATGCTATTTAAGTAGGATATGGAAGTAGTGACGAGCATGAGTGAAGATCCCATGTGATAGGTATTGAATACAAAAGTACATAAGCTCCATCAACAATATGATGAAGTGAGGGTGATGACGCGCACCATTGCTACAACACAATGCCTTTCCAAGCTAAAGGAGGCTAAGTAGCTGCTTACACAGGTTGAAGTAACACAGATGAAATAGGCAGTCCTTAAGCCCATATTGGGGCCTTGGTTGGGTGAGGCCTACATAGTCTCTGCCAACATATAGGAAACGTTCGTGAACTTGCAGAGTACGTAACATAAGATTAAGCAGGACAGTGCAGGACTAGCCAAATAGCAGCTAGTAGAATAGATCAAGCAGGAAGCCACGGCAGAGCACAGCTGAAGTATAGGTTGCACAAGTGGAGTTCGGGATCTTCGCAGTCGCCAGTCGAGTGACTAAAGCGCGAGTCCCTATATTTGTGTTGGGGGCCTATTTGGATGGGGTCCCCTAGGTTAAGTTTTGGGGAAAATGCCCAAGTTTTGTTGTATAAAGATGTAAAGTCTCCACAAATTGTGGTCGTGGAGTGCGTAGATAATTAAAGAGTCAAAAAGGGTTTCACCCTTATTTATATAAGTTAACTCAGATTTTTGAAGATCTACCCATGGTTCGCGGACCATGGGATTGTATAAATAGATGTGTCTTAGGGATGTCTAAGAGAGGTAACAAGTTTGATCTATGGAAAGAATCTAGAGAATCAGCGCAGAGAGTAAGAAGGAAGGATCTACAACTATGTGTGTAGAGGCCTAGAGCAGAGCCTGCAACTGAGTGCGTGGACCCCTGCAGCTGAGCGCGCAAGGAAGTCTTGAGTCTATAAGAATTCACTAAATATCAATAAAGAATATTTTACATAAATTCCTAAGTTTCATATATTTACTTATGTTATGCATGAATGTGCTTTATGCTATGATGAATGATAGGTCTATGAAATAATGTTGTATTAATGCATGCTTTTACTTGATCTATATTATTATCTGAGCATAATTGCTACTAAGTGTTTATGAGAAGATTATACCATTTTCTGTTAAAGTTATCGAACACTTAAGTAGATCTGAGTAAATGCTGGGTTAAGGGTAATCTATGATGCGCGTAAGTAGTTAAGTCACCTGTTCAGGGTCCACAAAAGCCAGCCGTAGACCTTCGCAGAGGTCTAGATGCCGATTAAGGGAAGCTACATCGATAAGCCAGAAGGGCTTATCAATCTTCACAAAGGCATATTTAGGGTACAAAATGACATCACACTGATCTTTGGGTGTGGAAACCTGGTTCCAGAATCCCCCCATACTAATTCGAGTGAGACATCAGTCCGCGCTCCGCGAATTGATGCCAAAATGGCCAGTAGTATAGGGATTTTTTTGGCACAACTAACTGAACAAAGGACATGACCCACTAAGCCAACAATATGGTTCGAAATAGGTAGACATATGTAATACAAAAGTAAAAATAATCAACAGAAACTATGGGAAACTCTGAAAAAAAACTGTAAACGCACTCAACACACCTATAGTCAGTATATACATAGTGTACCACACATCAGATTAAGCATAGTAATTTTTAGGTACGTCCCATTTCTAGGCTATTCCAGTGGAAATCCATCAAGGTCTACTAACATATAAGCCCCTTTTGCAAGGACATGCTTTACAATGTATGGGCCCAACCACGTAGGCTGGAAATTTCCTCGACCTGACTTATTGGCATCTTGGTAATATAAGAGAACCAGATCTCCTTTCACAAAGACTCTAGGCTTGACACTTTTGTCATATTGCACTTTGATGCATATTTTACGGGCTTCATTGGCATCATGCCATGTTTCATCCAAATGAATTAGGTGTAAAAGATGCTCTTGCTCTACGAAAGTAGAAAGAAGAAGTTTGATACCTAGTTTCAGTGATGGAATTTTTCATTCGATGGGGAGGATCACTTCCAGACCAAACACCAAATGTAAAGGTGTAGATGTGGTAGTAGTCCTGACTGAGGTTCGGTATGTCCACAAGGCAGCAAAGAAAATCACGTGCTAGTCTGATTTGTGGACCCCTATCATACATTGAAGCATAGTATTAATAAATTTGTTAATCCTTTCAACTTTTCCATTAGCCCGAGGATAATAGGGAGTAGAATTTTCATGTAAAACTCCCAGTTTGGAAACTAATTCAGTCATCATAAGATTTTGAAAGTACTTCCCATGATCCATTACTATTTCTTGTGGAACACCAAACCTAGCAATCATGTGGTTGAAGAAAACATAAGAATCAATTTCACCGGTGTTATTGAATATAGGCATCAATTCATCCCACTTGTTAAAGTAGTCAACACAACAATAATATATCCATGCTCCCCCCTAGTTGAATGAAGGTTGCATGTCATAAATTCAATACCCGATTTTGTAAAGGGACCAATGATGACAACGGGATGCAGTAGAGCATGAGAAGCGCAAATTTTTTGATCATATATCTAGCACGCATGAAATTTTTAGCCTGTGAGGATACAGTCACAGAAAATGGTGGGCCAAAAGTAGTCAGCACATAAGATATTTTGCACGATAGCATAACCAGATAAATTTACTCCACATGCCCCCGAGTGACATTCTATGAGGATTTTATCGACATCCTTAAGAGTGGGGCACCTCCATAACATCGTATCGATACTACAATGGTAAAGGGTGTCGTCGATAAACACATAATATCGGGAATGGTACCAAATACATTGCTTCTCTAGGTGAGAGGTATTAGGTGAAAACGTCTGGGTCTAGAGATAGATTAAAAAATCTCCATACCATGGGTCAGATGATGAGATCAGAAACAATGACTCATCTGGGATGGAATCTTAAAATGTACACTTAGAATCAAGGGAAGGGAGATCACACATTAGCTTGATAAAAACTAAGGATTTCTTCAACTTGGATTTGATCAATTCCAAGTCAAAATCTTGGAGAATAATGATCCACTTAGAGTATTTCCCCCCAAAAAATTGAAATGAAAAGATGCATGTCATAGGGTTTGAATCCTAAATGACTTTTGTTTTTTGAAGAAACATGTAATAGCGAAATATCTTGATGGCTTGAATGACCACCAAAGCTAACATTTCTACATGAGTATATTGAATTTCAATATCATTGAGGTTCTGACTCAGATAATAAATGGGATTTTCATTCCCCATATTGTCTTCATAGACCAATACCATAGCTATAGTAGAGATGGCAACAACTAGGTACAAGAAATAATTGCACTGATTATCACATGGATATAAGAGAGATTCACGTACCAGTACATCTTTCAAGGCATCAAATGCTTTCTGTGCAGCATCATCCTAATTGAAGGGAATCCCATCTTTGAGTGAGTGAGTATATCCTTTGGTCATTTTAGTATAGTTAGGGATGAACCTCCTCAAGAAGTTATCTTTGCCTTGGAGTCTTTATAACTGAATGAGGGAGGAAGGATGAAGAAAATCAATTATTTCCTTGACCTTTAAAGGATCAATACAAATTCCGTGTTTCAAAATGACGAAACCAAGGAGTTGACCAAAACCAACAAAAAACTCACATTTGTGCAGGTTAAGTCAAACATTATAATGTCTACAGTGGGGAAAAATGGCTTGTAAATACATGGGGTGATCATCCTGATGCTTGGAGTGAGCAAGGAGATCGTCTAGATGGGGCTACACGATATGCTTGATGTCTTGGAAAGCGTAGTCCATTGCACGTTGAAATGTGGCCCTTGGGTTCTTTAAATCCAAAGGGAGCTTTCTATAAGAAAAACTACCCTAGGGACAAATAAATGTGATTTTAGGTTGGTCCGTCGGGAGAATTTTTCTTTGATTATATCCCGAGAATCCATCCATAAATGAATAAATCTCACAGCGAGTGCAGTCACCAAAAATCTAGCCAATAACTGTGGTTGAGTATTTGTCCTTCAGACAAGCTCATTTTACGTCCCGATAATCAACACATACTTGAATCATGCCCTATTTCTTCATGACAAGGAGAGTGTTTGATACCCAATCAGTTAAAGGAAAGGGGTATATCAAACCAACTTGAAGTATCTTTTTGATTTCAACTTTTATCTTAGTAGCCTTCTTGGGATGGACCAGACAGAGGCACTGTCAGGCGGGTTTTGCATCAAGATACATCTTGATTTCATGCACTACTATGTTTTGGCCAATACCTGGAATTTATTCATATGTCCGAGCAAAGACATCTCTGAAATTAGGAAAGAGGGCTCTATAAATACCAATTTCAGATGAAAAACAAGATGCTCTGATATATAATTTTTTTACTATTCCTGGTTTAATCAAAATATTGAGAGGAAAGGTTTCTTCGATATTCAGAAGGCCTTATGGATTCAATCTCATGAATGGAGATGAAATTCGTAAAGGGTTACAAAACATTAGGTAGGTACACACCACTAAGATTGTCTTCAATGGTATCTAGGAAGGAGGAATGATGATGATGTTCATTCCATGGTGCACTGTCTAACATTATGATTTCCATGATGCTTTAGTCGGTAGAGAATGTAGGTGAGAAAGGATTAGAGGGTGTATCAAAATCCAGTGATAAATTTATCAAATTGATGAAAGAAAAATTATGGGCTGCAGAAGATGAGTAGATGGCTTCGTAATCTTGCTCAACAGGGCTAAGTGGGATTTGGTCGCAAAACATTTTGATGTCAATTTCATCATGTACAATCCATGGATTGGCTAGTATCATAGAGGATGATATCATGTTGATATAAGAAATCGAAAGGGAGGAGATGGGAAGGGGAGGAGGAGGGAGTGAAAAAATTCCCATGAGCAATGAATCCTTCAATAAACCACTCTAACATGCTAATAGGAATGTAGGGCTTCCCTTACAAGAGGGACATTTCCAGTAACATTGGAATCAGATGCAAAAAAAGTGAGTTCATCTATGGACACGATCCTGCCTTTATGTGGAAAGGGGATCATTCAAAAGTAAGTTGAAATGATGACAACCATAGCATAAACCCATGTACGTCCCAGTTAAATATTATAATCTAGAGGTTCATCAATAACTTCGACTTCAATGGAGATGGCTTTTCCCCCTAGTTCCACTTGGAGGGAATTTAAAATCCCACAAGGTTTGTATGTCCTTCCATCAAAGGATTGAATGTGGTGATTGATTGACTCATTTAGGGTGAACCAATCGCCTTCTAGCAAGACAATGACATGACGTAGGTCGAGGCTCCCTCATCCACAATAGAATGATGAATGTTCTTACCATGGAAAATGACTTGAACCATAAAAGATAACTAAGCCAGAAGTTGAGGGGTATAGTTTTCATGAGAGAAAACCACTAGGTTGGAATCCGACAGATCCACACATCTAATAGCTGACCACAAGGTCTTATTTTGGGTGGGGAAGTTTTGCAACACCTAAAGAGTCAACATAGCCGAAGGAAACTAAGACAACTCTTCAAATACGTTGTAATTTTGAGTGGCTCTTAAATGATGGTTGAAAAATACTTATGGATAACACCCTTTAGAGGCTTGATAGTCGATTATGTAGGAACTAGAGGTGGAATATGATCAGATGAAGGTGGTGTTGAACTCTTAATTTGATCAATATCCTGACCATTCGGTGGATTCACACTACAATAGTCCTTATTATAAGTGGCCACCATGATATCATATTTCAAATTTGAGGAGGAAAGCATAAAAACTAAGTTAAAGGAAGAGGCATCTCGGGAAACCATATGAGTCTCCTGATTGGGAAATAGGTTAGTCATCAAAGCAGGAGAAGTGGATGATTTAAGAAACTGATTCACATTAGCGCAGTGCGGAAGTTCACATGTAAAGTGATCCTCATTACAAATCAAGCACGAGTATTAAGGCTTTCGTTTCTCATTGGAAGAAAAATTTATTTGTTTATTCTACAGTGAGGTATCTTTCTTTTTCTTAACTTTACCTTAATTTTTTCTTCTAGGTTGTTGCTGAGACTTTTATTTATCAGATGAAATGACATTTATCTCGGAAGAAAAAGTCGTAGGTGGATGGGATGGAGGGATTTTTGGAGGAGAAGTAAGATAAATACCAGATGGTTTACTCACCAACTGCAAACTGGAAGAACCTATAATGCCATCGGTAGCATCAGATTATTTACTAGGTGGAGGAGGAACAATATTCGAGGGTCTCAGAGCGTTTAGTATCTTATGATAGAGGGTGCCCGATGGGGTATAAACCAGGTCTAAATATTGAACTCAAACAATAACTTGCACTTCAGTCATGACTCCACCTTTGGCCACATCTTATGTTATGAGATCTAACAGATATTTGACAAACCATTCTGCTAACAACTGATCCGTAACATAATGCTTGATCAATAGGCAACGATGCCTCCACTCATGAATTTGATCTGAAATGTGAGTAGAGTCTGATTCTTTAAAATTATTCAATAGTTTCATTTCAATTTTGTATCTGATGGGTAACTAGAAATGTGTGAGGAAGGTAGTGGCTAGAGTGTTGAATTCATGAAACAATGCTATAGGTAACTCAATATACCATTTAGCTACAGTGTCTGTAAGCATTCATTGGAAAAGAGGGAGTCGAATGGGGTCATCATTAAGTGAATTGGATGAAAACCATGGATGATATGTGATAACATGCATCGATGGGTCTTTTGCAGGATTCCTATTAAATTTTGGGATATCAAAAGGAAATTTAGTGGGAATAATCAGCCACCATGGCCAATGAGAAATGGGGTCATTAGTAAGAGAAGTTAAATCTGGTAAATCAAGAATAACGACACAAGGAAAGCGTCAGTTAAAGTCCAGAGAAAGATGACCTAGATATGAAGGGATAGCCTAGGAAATAGGCACTTGCATTCCTCAATAAGGAGGGTTCTCATAATAAGGAACCTGGCTACCAGAATATGGAGAGTTATGATAACAATCATACAAGTGGATTTGTTGTCGAGCCTGAAGATGGCGATAAAGCTGCTGGAATAGTTGGGTTTGGATTTGTTGGCCTTGAAATGGAACTTTATGTGATCCATATTATTGCCTGATAAGGGTTTGCATTGCCCCGTGGTACATGTTAGATTGAGACTCTGCCAAATTTTGAATAATTTTACCTACCAAAACGTGAGGAGTACCTTGTGCAAGCGATTGAGAAGGTGAGGGACCTTGTATAGGTTGACTAACTGGGATCTAGGAAGAACTAAACATAGTTCGAATAGGCTGTAAAGGTAGGCTCAGAAGTATTTCAGCTTTTTGAGGTGCTGATGGATAGGTAGGAATTTGTGATGAATACTGTACAATTTGAGGATTCAGAAATTGATCCACCATATAAATGAGCTTCTAGTGATGTTACAATCATAGAGGAGGATGTGATTTTTGATGTCTCAACCATATTGGTGGACATGGTCTAGGAGTTTGAATTAGCTCCAGTAATGGTTAACAATCCGAAATAAGATTTCCATGAGATATATGTGGGTAGTCCCAAAGAATTAGGTAAAGGAGATTGTGTCTCAGGTTGAGGAGACATAAGATGATTGGTTTAATAAAAATAAAGTCCTTCCCAATGAACAGGAGTAGAATAACAAGGATATTTTTGAAGGATCTCTTCAATACTCAGAAGTCTGTGTGGAAGAGGTTCACCATCAAGCCCAATATATATTGGTTCTATTTGAGACAAAGGAAGAGACAAGAAAGGTCCCAAAGAATCAGGTGAAAATGGATGAGGGTCCTCGAGTTCAATAATCTTAGGAAACAATTTTTTTGATTCAGGGAGATCAGATTCAATGACCCCAAGTAACAAAGTCTCATTGATTTTTGTTTCAATTTTGTAAGTGTCACCAATAGGATTAGATGTAGTCTCAGGTTCAGAACTCAAAGGGGCAGATGATTTTGGTTGATCAAGATCAGGAGGAGGGCTAGAAGTAGTTCCTGATGTTCCTAATTTAGTAGTTTCCATTTTCCTATGTCTTGGAAGATGGTCATGAGTAACCTCTAAAGGAGGAGGAGGCTTATTTTACATTCTACGGGAACGACAAGGAGGGGGATTTTGTTCTTCCATGTGGGATAATAAATTTTATAACACAAAAATAAATAAATAAAAAATAGGGTAATCTAGGCTTAAATGATTACCAAGAAACCATGAACTATAATATACACCTTGGAAAACCAAGGACTTAATATATGGATGCCAATCTTCCCGAATGTTGTGTTTGGTGTATCATGGTATACAAGGAGGTAGACTGAGTCACATTGGATGGATAGCAACCTATTGGGGACTCCCAAAATATACATGATGTTATATGGGAGTGTCAGCCATAGTAGTGTTGTCTTATGCGTAACCATTCAATGAGAGAATTCCCATATACTTTATATGTGTGGAGCACCACCAATATACTCAAAGGTATGTGGAGTATGATCCTATACACTCAGATATGTGGAACGCGATTTGAACCTTGAGATGCAACGCTGGAAAATAATGATAGCTCCAACATTTAACAACACCATAGCATGCCTCTAGCCTAGACCTCTAAATGGTTGTGTTAATGTTACAAATTCTCCTTAGGATGATTCAATAAATTTTAGTTTTTATCTTTGATTTTGTTTCAGTTTTTCGGATCACTACAAATTTCGGGCCAATATCCTAAAATCAAAATCTAGCATGAGAAAATAAAATCCTTTCTCTTTCAATGAAAATATAGGTAACGAAGAGAAGAAACAATCAATATGCAATAAACAATATGTAAGATGCAATTTCCTTTTTTATGCAACTATCCTTATGCTAATGCACATGCAAAACACCAAATGTAGATGCAATCTTTTTCTTTTCACCACTTAATTTTTGAAATGAAGGATACTAAGATGCAAATGTTAAATTACTAATTCAATAATACTTTTCAAAAAGAGGACTAGAAAAACAATTCATCCAAGTGACCAACAATCTAATGAAATCATTTTTCAAGTGACCAAATGATAAGAACAAAGAAAAAACAAAACCAATTCTTACAAAATTCAAACAACACAAATGAAAACAAAATGGAGGCTTTAGAAATACCACAAGGCATTGAAGATGCGGGGAGGTTCAACTAGAAGTAGGTTGACCAAAGAGAGGCTCAAGAACCAAGGAAAAGTTCATGCAAAAATACGGGCCAATGTTGGTGTAGAAGAGGCAACAGTGCATTGCAACACAGGTGCAAAGTGGGCCAAGGTGAGGTGCAACACTCCATCAAAGGAAGAGGGGGTGTGTTGGGCCTAAGAAAGAGAATTCCAACACAAAAATTACAAAAACGACTAAATGAAATCACTTCCTAGGTCAGTTTTTGGTTGGATTATACAACAAAGGTCGATCAAGGACATAATTAAACACAATAGACAAGGAAACCACCAAGGGAATACTCTGTTCCCCAGTATGGTTTCCAATTTCTAATACATGATTGACAATTGCGGACAAAAGTATCTCCCCTAGGCCGGTGGCTAACCTAGAAAAATAGAGAGAAAAGGAACAAAATTATTTTCCTCAAATTAAATAGATGAAGGAGTGAGGCCTACTTGGAATCCTTCTCACACTTCACCCCTTCTTTAGCTTGGAAGCTCCAATTCCAGCTCTGAATGCAAAAATTAGAACCTACACAATTAGATAACATAAGCCAAGGAACTATGAGACCTATGCAGTATCATCTAAGTACTTCATTCAATAGATCAACATGGTATTCAAATAAGTGAAATAAAAACATCACATATATGAGAACAATGAAGTCTTTGCATTGATATAGATGGAAGGAGATTAAAACCATAAGTAGCAGTTGATCTTGTAGAATATCTCCTCCATGTTGTTGACTTGTTCTTTCCTTGTCATAAATGCACCTCAAATCACCCTAAATGCATAAGATGATTACGAGTTCCTACAACAACATAAGGGAAGAATCACTCTCCAAAAGCCAACCCCCAAGCACATAGAGAGCTAGGAATATATAGAGAAGTAGGGTGAGTTGGGAGTTCTTATCGAATTACCAATCTAGGGTAAGAGATCCACCTTTGATGGAGGGATAGGATCAAAGGATAAGTGGTGAAAAATCCAAAGTAGGGAAGTATAGGATTTGAATGTTTTATCTAAGGCAAGTAGTTGAAACAACTTCTAGAAATTCCTAGAAGTGGAAGATTTCAAAATCTGTATCCTCCCTTGGATTTCTAGAACCAACACAGGTGCAAAGGGGGGCAACCTGCTGGTAACCAACACAGGCCATAGTGGAACAACCTATTGGTGAACCCACCCCAATAGGCTTACAGGGAGCGTTGGTCCTCAAATTGGCTCAGATGAAGAAGTTTAGGGTTGAAACTCTAGGGGATGAAGGGGAAATGCCTAAGGCTTTGTGAAAGATGGTGACAAGGGAGAATAGGATGTTGATTGATCCCATTAGGAGGATCACTGATCAAATGTGAAAAATTAACCTATAACAGATCATATCTAATAACATATTACCAACCCACAATACCTAGAACATCTACATAAAATACTTTTCTGCATTGTTTTGGAAGAACATATCGCTCTAATCCTGACTCAAAATTCCTTGTAGTAACCATGGTAAATCTATTATCATGCTCAATAACAGCTCTACTAGGGTTATTTTCATGGATTTATAGCCTAAACCATTTGACATCGAACATAACTGTTCTGAAGGATTCAAAGTCACACTCAAGTATATCATGCAGATACCCATAGTATCAATTATCAGAGAGTTTTGGATGTATTTCACCTCTAGAGGAAACATTGGTTGAAATACTTCAATTATCTCACTATTAGAATTTTTGGGCCCTTACACCAAATTGTGTTGTGGTATTTCAACTACAATACACCAAACACATAAAAAATGCATTCTCAATTGATAAGCATGCATATTTGTACTTGCAAAATTTAAAAATTAAGAAAAGAACATGCCATATGCCTCAATATAATTATAAAACAACTAAGTAGTATGGGTGAATATGCTTGCTTGATAACCTTTTAAACCATATGCTAAATTAATTTCCCTTTGTGTAAGATTGGTATCTCCACTATGTCGAGATTCTTTGACCAATGAAGACACAACATACCATGATAACCTACCATTATTATCTTGTTTGCATCGTTCAATCCATACCTTCATCCAATATTTATTGTTGACAATGTATAAATGTATTTCATCCCACTCTCGACCTGTTGTATTAAATTACAATAGCTCACATATATTTAATTAGTTACCATGTTGTACCTTCATAATAATGGTTTATGCAAGAAGAGTAAAAATTAAATAAGTACAATATACATTAAAACAAATAAATCAAATGTGTTATAAATCTCCACTATCCACTTACATATCACTTTGCTCATTCTACCTTTATCCAATAGGCGCTCCCCATCAAAATCGTCCATAGAGTTGACATCCAAAATGTGATCCAATATATTAATACTTTTTCCTATTTTATCACTATATTGATGAATATAAGCCATGGTTCAACATTCCCTATATACCTCTACCATAGAACCCTTAGGAACTGCTTTTTGTCAGACCAAACCCTTCAATGACTTCAAGTGCCTCTAACCCAACCATACTCATCTTGTGTGTATAAGTCCACAGTTTTCAACCTCCTCAACTTGGTGTATGAGGTAGTGTTCTTATGCCTTCAAAAATGCCCAAGGTAGAAAATTTTGCATTTTACACATCAGACGAGGAATTTGTTTCCTCCAATACTTCATATATCCTTTATCAATTTACTTAGATGACAATTGTCTACATAGGAAGGAAGAAAATCACAAGTTTCAAAAAACAAAGAATAATATAGTAGATGATGCCAAGAAAAACACATAAAATTAAAAATATGCGACACAACTTATTGAACAAATTACACTTTGGACATAAATTCCACTTACCTCATATATTTGCCAAGATCATATATAGCTTTCCTGACACTATTGCAGAATTTTTCTGGCAGAGATAAAGGTAGAACATGTTGTAACAAAAATAATGATCGATCATTATTTTTTCCCAAATTAGTAAAAAAAACACTAATTAACAAGATGTTTCACCAATGTATAAAATATATATAGAAAAAAATAATTACCTTAATGAACATATGTCAATCATGAGTTTTTACCCCCACCTAATTCACCTTTTATTGTTATGATATTCATTATGTTTGAAGAAAATCTAGTTGGAAATTTTTTTTTTTCAATAACCTCTTTAACATGCTTTCTTTGTTGCTCTGTCAATAACCATGGAAGGGTGTTTATATTTTAGTTGTCTCAAGCCTCCTTAATGTCTTTACAAATCTTCACAATTTTTTCTTATCTCTCTTTCCATCTAATATTCACCATAAGGTCTTTGTTACATTCTTCCCAATGTACATTGTATCAAACAAATGAACAATTTCTAGGTTCTCATAGTAGGGTAGTTTATTGAATTGCTAGGGATAAATTTTCATTCCTCATGGAAATGACCTATTATTAATGCCTTCATGACCTTAAAAGTGAATCATAGATGAAGATATATTAACAACAATATAACCTTTCAATTAGTACAATGAAGAAAATGCTATTAAAAGATAAAATAATCCAAACATATAATGTATATTGATACATAGAAAATTCGATCCATATGTTGAAAGACTCTATTATATTGCAACTTCCATGCACTAGGTGTCATTCTCTACGGTCTTACTCCAATCTCCTCTTTCCCATTGAAATTATGTTTTTCAGTACTTCAGTACCTATGGTTCTTAGAAATGAAGTTCCTATACTCCTCAAAGACGTCCTTTCCTAAGATCCTTGAACGACGAGATTTAATGTTAGGACCAAAAATTGGACAAGAAAATTTACCCTTTGTTTGAAGACCTACAAGAGATGGAATACTTTTTATGTCAATTATTTTAAGTACGTACAATGAAGGTCAAATTATTTTAAAAACATACTTGAAATAAACTTCATAAAATTAAACATTATTAAATTGTGGGGTAACATTATGACATACCACAAAAATGTGTTAGCCTTGGGGGATCATGAATTGTTCATACAAGCATTGGATGGAATTCAAATTCCGTTTGTGCAACTACTAGTCCAAAGATACCATACAAAGTGACATCGTTCCATAACTCCACTAACTCATCAATAAGAGGCTCAATATATACATTAATATCCATGACCTAGTACTTTATTTATTGAACATACAATACATAATTACTACATATATGAGTAAATACAAAAAATATAAAACATAATTATAAGGCATAATTGTACATATATGAATAAATTAACAAAAAAATATAGGACATAATTATGAAACAAACAATACAAATGAGATATTATTGTGCTAAAAAAAATATTCTAAACAAATGAATACCCGGAACAATCATTGTCAACATTATGTTCTCCCTCTTTATTGACTTCCACAGAGGAATGTTTTTGTTGATAACAAAAATTGGCTAGACTAAGTAAGTAGATTTGGCCTCTCCAAATGGATTGACATTGTCAAATTCTAATGAAAGCCTAATATTATGATCTTCTCTTTTAAACCGTGGCAACGTTTCCTTTATATTCCTAAATGCATATCTGTCTTTAGGAATTCAAAGAACACCATCTTCATTTCTATTCATTGCATGGTAATCCATACCTTTTTCTATGCTTTTGCACCTGAAAAATTGTCATAGACAATGAATTATGGGAATATAATGAAGAACCTTGTGAGGCACCCTTTTTGTTACTTTATTAGTTTGATATCTAATCTCATCATGTTTTGAGAATTTTTTTTTCAATGCATTTTATTTATAATAGATAATATCATCATCAAGACATGCATGAATAACCTGTTACTCTCTTCCAATATCTTTAATAAATGCATGTAAATTTGGTATGTATGAGGTAAAAAATTCAATGGTGGTAACAAAAATTCACCTAATAATCTACAACATTAAAACAAAAAAAATAGTATTAGTTAGTCTACAAAGAAATATTAATTATACATATTGCATCCAAATGTTACAAATTAATGAAATGATGCAGATCAATTTACTAACATTAAAAACAATGAAAAAAATAATTTCTCTATCATGTATATAATACTAAATGTCAAAAAATATGGTACATACCTTAAGATTTGTGTCGCACATGTGTTTTACAAACCATTCACCACCTTTAAGCTGACCAACAACAATAGAGAAGAGAGAAGAGATGTTTTTGAGCCTTCATAAAGGTTTTTAGATGACATCTCAAGCACAGGTAAATCAAAAGCATGGTCATCATCATCCATTTCAACATTATTAAATGTACCATACATCAATATATTTGTCCCATATTCTTCAACGATGTTATCAACATCATTATCTTCTCCCATAGGATCATTAGATTGATCCTCAATATCAATTGCTACATTTTCTTGAATAGATGCTTGTACTACAACCACCTCTTCCTCGTCAATCAATTCCCTGGGGGTCCAATAATATATAATTACAATCAATAAATTAATATTATTATATATAAAAATTGAAATGTCTATCTAATAACAATTTACAAAAATAACATATAAGGAAAACGAAGGCAACAAAGACAAAGACGACTTAGGTGAAACGAAGAAATAAAGACAACAAATAAATGATGATGTTTGTGCAATTTATCAGGATATTCAAGAATACGTTGAAAAATTCTAAGAAGGATGTTACTTTTCTTGAAATGTAAGAAGTGAGAAACTTTCTGAGATATATAGTCATGACCATAATAAAAAACATATTGATCTTATTTTTCATTCATCATTGTAATTTCATATTCTTTCTTAATGTCATATTTTTCATAATATACTTTAAAAACTTATTAATAATGCTCCATAAAAACCCATGGTTAACCTATAAATCTTCTAGGTCCAAATTAACCCCATTTCCTTCAATTTCCTCTATATTTCCTTCACTTTTCCTTTCATGCAATCCTATAACCTGTCATATCACTTTTATCCTATTTTCCTTTATTTTCATAAATAAATGACATTAATACCTTTTTTCCTTTTCAAGGCCTTTAACAATTTCTTTAGCTATAATATCAAAAGTGACACCCACTAAGATGTTTTCCTCAAAATTTAGCTTGGAGTACATGTCCCATGACCTTGATATTTTGTTTTATTTACATGGAAAATAAACTAGTGGTTGTTACAAACCCCTCCCACTAGGGGGAACATTGTCCACGATGTTCTATGAAACCTATGAGTAGCAAAGAACTAAAATAAAACATACTTCCTATGGAGATTTATAACCCAACTCATTGCAGTATCTACAATGACCATTGCTGAAAACATAACAATCACACTATTTACTGGAGCTCTTTAACAAATCTCATTACGTTATTTATAATAACAACCACATATACTAATGCACATTTTCCTCAACTAGAAAATATTCATACTGTCTATGGAGCTTTATAACCCAACTTGATACAATATTTACAATAACATGCACATATACATATGCACATTTTCTCTAAACAAAAAATAAAAGGATACGATGTTAGGATTAGTTAACAAGTGAACCCATAGGTTCACACCTCCACCTTCAAAGTAATACCAGGATTCTCCTCCTTCTAAAGAAGTCCAGAATCCACTACCAAAGTCAAACCTGCATCCAATCTCCATTGCTACAATCCTTGTGCTACTTGTTCTCTCAATGAACATTTATCGGCTCAATGTTCTAGGGCACACTCCCAATGTTCTTTTGATTCCATCTAGAAATGCTAATGAAAAAAAGGAATTGATTCTTCGACATTCCTTCTATACTAAAACCATTGTCAATCCAGGAAAATTTCCATGTCAATGAAAACACATAACCAAGAAATCACATGTATGTACCATAAATGCCAAAACTAGCAAGGAAATCATACATGCAACTCAATACCTTCTAGGTAATCCAGCTGTGGTCGTTGATCCACTTGATCATTTTTGCTTTCTTACTTTCCTTGTCCTTCCTTTCCTTTCTTTTTTTCTTTCTTTCACCGCTTGGTGCTCTTCTCTCTACGAAACTAATTGCAAATCCAGAATAGCTAAAATCTTTGTATTGATCCTCAAAAGAGGTTTTATTATTGAGGCCTCCACTTTATTCAATTTCATCTATTTTTCCTTCACTTTTCAGCTCATGCAATAATGTGACCTGTCATCTCCCTTTTCTCCTATTTTCCTTTATTTTCATAAATAAATGGAAATTAATACCTCTTTTATTTTTCAAAGCCTTTAACAATTTGTTAGCCATAATAAATCAAAAGTGACACCCATTAGGATGTTTTGCTCAACATTTAGCTTGGAATACATGTCCCATGACCTTGGTATTTTATTTTATTTACATATAAAGTCAAGCAGAGGTTGTTACAAACCCATCCCCCTTAGGGGAACATCATCATCAATGTTCTATGACAGCTATGAGTAGCAACCAACTGAAATAAAACATACTTCCTATGGATCTTTATAACCCAACTCATTTCAGTATTTACAATGACCATTTCTAAAAACCTAGTAATCATACCGTTTACTGGAGCTTTGTAACACATCTCATTACATTATTTATAATAAAAACCACATATACTCATGCATATTTTCTTTAACTAGAAAATATTCATACTATCTATGGAGCTTTATTTCCCAACTTAATACACTATTTACAATAACATACACATATGCATATGCACATTTTCTCTAACCATCAAATAAAAAGATGTGATTCTTTCATCAGTCAACAAGCGAACCCATAGGCTCACACCTCCACCCTCAAAGTAATACCAGGATTCACCTCTTTCCCAATAAGTCTAGGATCCACTGCCAAAGTCAAACCTGCATCCAATGTCTAGTGCTACTTATTCTCTCAATGAACATTAATCGACTCATGTTCTAGGGCACACTCCCAATGTGCTTTTGATTCCACCTAGAAATGCTAATGACCAAAAGAAATTCATTCTCTGACCTACCCTTCTCTACTAAAACCATTGTCAATAAAAAAAAATATACATGCCAATGATAACAGGTAACCAAGAAATCACATGCATGTACCATACATTGCAAAACTAGCAAGAAAGTCATACATGCAACTCAATACCTGCTATGTAATCCAACGATAGTCATTGATCCACTTGTTCCCTTGCGCTTTCTTACTTTCCCTGTCCTTCCTTTCCTTTATTTGCTTTCCTTATTTCTCCTCTTGGTATTCTTCTCCCTCTGAAACTAATTCCAAAGAGAGAATGACTAAAATCTATGTATTGATCCTCAAAATCTTTTTTATTATTTAGGTCCCCATTCCCTTCAATTTCCTCTATTTTTCCTTCACTTTTTCTCTCATGCTATCCTATGACCTATAATCTCCCTTTTCTCATATTTCAATTTATTTTCATAAATGAATGGAAATTAATACCTATTTTCCTTTTCAAAGCCTTTAATAATTTCTTTAGTCATAATAAATCGAAGTGACACCCACAAGGATGCTTTTCTCAACATTTAGCTTGGAATACATGTCCCATGACCTTAGTATTTTATTTGATTTACATAGAAAATCAACCAGGAGTTGTTACAAACCCCTCCCCCTTGGGGGAACATCATCCTTGGTGTTTTATGACACCTATGAGTAGCAAAGAATTGAAATAAAACATACTTCCTATGGATATTTATAACCTAGGTCATTGCATTATTTACAATGACCATTGCTGAAAACATAACAATCATACCATTTACCAGAGCTTTATAACACATCTCATTACGTTATTTATAATGAAAACCACATATACTCATACACATTTTCTTCAACTAGCAAATATTCATACTTTCTATGGAGTTTTATAACCAAACTTGATACAGTATTTACAATAACATACACATATACATATGTGCGTTTTCTCTAACCAACAAATAAAAGGATATGATGATCACATCAGCCAACAAGCGAATCCATAGGCTCACACCTCCACCCTCAAAGTAATACTAGGATTCACCTCCCTCCGAAGAAGTCCAAAATCCACTACCAAATTCAAACCTGCATCCAATGTCCAATGCTACAACCCTTTTTCTACTTTCTCTCTCAGTGAACATTTATCGGCTCATTTTTCCAGGGCACACTCCCAACGTGCTTCTAATTCCATCTGGAAATGATAATGACCAAAAGGAATTCATTCTACGACCTTCCCTTATCTGCTAAAACCATTGTCAATCCAAGAAAATCTCCATGTCAATGACAACATAAAACAAAGAAATAGCATGCATGTACCCAAAACTAGCAAGGAAATCATACATGAAACTCAATACCTACTAAGTCATCCAGTTGTAGTCGTTGATACTTGTTCCCTTGTGATTTCTTACTTTCCTTTTCCTTACATTCCTTTCTTTGCTTTCTTTCCTTCTCCTCTTGGTGTTCTTATCTCTCTAAAACTAATTCCAGAGTAAAAAATGACTAAAACCTATGTATTTATCCTCAAAATCCTTTTTATTATTGATGCCTCCATTTTCTTCAATTTCCTCTCTTTTTCCTTCACTTTTCCTCTCATGCAATCCTATGATCTGTCATCTCCCTTTTCTCCTATTTTCCTTTATTTTCATATATAAATGGAAATTAATAACTCTTTTCCTTTTCAAATCCTTTAACAATTTCTTTAGCCATAATAAATGAAAAGTGACACCCACTAGGATGTTTTTCTCAATATTTAGCTTGGAATACATGTCCCATGACCTTGGTCTTTTATTTTATTTACATGGAAAATCAACCAGGGGTTGTTACAAACCTGTCCTCATGGGGGAACATTGTCATTGATTTTCTATGACACCTGTGAGTAGCAACGAACTGAAATAAAACATTCTTCCTATGGAGCTTTATAACCCAGCTCATTGCAATATTTATAATGACCATTGTTGAAAAAATAACAATCATATTGTTTTCTGGAGCTCTATAACATATCTCATTACATTATTTATAATAACAACCACATATGCTCATGCACATTTGCTTCAACTAGCACATATTGATATTGCCTATGGAGCTTTATAACCCAGCTTGATACAATATTTACAATAACATACACATATACATATACAAATTTTCTCTAACCAACAAATAAAAGGGTACGATACTTGCATCAGTCGACAATGAAATCGATAGCCTCACACCTCCACCCTCAAAGTAATACCAAGATTCACCTCCTTCCCAAGAATTCTAGAATCCAATACCAAAGTCAAACCTACATCCAATGTCTAGTGCTACAATCCTTGTGCTACCTATTCTCTCAGTGAAAATTTAGCGGCTCGTTTTTCGAGGGGACACTTCTAATATGCTTCTGATTTGATCTAGAAGTGATAATGACCAAAAGGAATTCATTCTTTGACCTTCCCTTCTCTGATACACAACCCCTTGGGAAATTTAGTCACCCCCTTTGATGCAGTGACTCACCTTCCAAGTTTCATTGGAATCATCTTTTATGCTACACAATCCCTCACGGGATCCATCCCTTGGCAAGGTTTCATTGTATTTGAAGGTCAAAAAACCAAGGCATATTTGTACCTAAAAGCCATCATATTGGTAATTGCATGCTCATGGAAATCAATGGACATGGTTGAGTACTAATGTCCCAGAATGGCCCTACTCTTGAAGTACTTTACCAGCATACTGCTACCTATACCAACTCCTTTTGTTGTTGCTGCTAATTCTTGCAGTTAGTTTCAACCACATAAACCAGACATTTTACATTCTTTCCTATATCAAGCACATAATTTTCATTACATCAAAATAAATTCAAATAAATTCAAATCATACCTCATTGGTGGCTCGTCAATAAGGTATACTTGAAATTATATTTACTTCCTGTCACAACAAGTCAAAGTAGCAGTTTGATTAAATTGTCAAGTATAATATGTCACATCTAGTTAGCTCAAAATGCAACCATTATAACTCAAAATCATAGATCACATGTAACCATCATAAATGAGATTCATATTTCACATGCATAATTAAAAATGAAATAAAATATTGATACTTACCTTTCAATCAGTCCTTTTCTTCTACATGAGTTATTCTTCCTTTTTGTACATGCATCAGATTGGTCGCCACATTTGGAAAGAACCTAGTAACCTTCTCTTCTCTTCAATCACATACACATACACACATTATACATCCCAACACATATACCCACACATGGTGTACCACAATACATACACCTACACCTAGTGTACAACACAATACATATAAGTACACACAGTACAACCTAATGAATACACATGTCACGATACAATGGCTACAAAATGTAGATATCATAGTACCACATGTACCCAATACAACATGCACAACATTTACACAATACCACATGTACAACATGCACACAACACCACGTGTACAACATGTGCACAACACCACATGTACATAACACCACACATACATCATGTGCACAACACCACATGTACGGAACACCACACGTACATCATGTCCACAACACCACATGTACACAACACCACCTACACAACACATATGCAACATCACATGTACACAACACCACTTGCACAATGTGTACTCAACATGTAATGTACACAACACCACATATGCAACATATATATACCACCCTATATACACAACACCACATGTATAACATGTACAACATATACACAATAGTAGTACTGCAAATCTAGAGACCACACTATCTCTACCCAACAACCATCCCTCTAATGTCTTTCCACTATCCATACCTACGCTATCATGTCATAGATAGCACTTATTTCATTTCGTTGATGTATCCTTTAGCGTTACCTACCATAACATAAACATAGGCATAGTACAAGCACATAATATCGATTCATATCCACATGATACTAACCACATAGATCCATTAGGGTTACTCTTCTCACTTGATTCCTCATAGCCATAAACCTCTTCATGCCATTCACCTACATTAAAAATCATTCCTCCACAAGCATGATATTTGACAACCCTGTTAGAGAGCATCATACATAGATACATATACACATATAAATATTAGCATAAAATAGTCATGATCCATGGCGATCCTACCAGACAACGATATACATGCATACATATATACATATAAAAAATAGCATAAGGCAATCATGATCCCCAACGACCCTATCAAACAATGAAATTGATACATACATATAATACATATATACACATTAGCATAATCATGAAAACAACATAATTACCAATGCTCATGAGATTAATGTTAAGAGAACTCCCTTTAGCCATGAACAACATGCACAACATTGAGAATAATAGTTCCGAACATAGCCAAGGAATATGACACATACTTTACCTTTCTTGGTTACCTTTCTCATGACAATATTTCTATCATCCATTTATCCTAATGGACTCAACCAATCCAACTACTTGTCATATTCTAACCTTCAGCTACACTTTACATGCACTACGCATCATTCAGGTCTTACATTACCTGTTGAGTTTCATTTGGCTCTTCATGATCTCCATCAACTATCCTATTTCACAAACCTATTCCCCAAACCCTTAAAACATAAAAGGAAAGAACAATAAGAAAAACATGAAATACCAATAGAAATATGACACCACAAACGAAGTGGCATGGTCATGCACTAGACATAAACAAAATTTCAAATCAAGCACAAACAAATTGCAAAACAATGAGAGCACAAAACTAGAAACAAATTCCAAAACTCAACCCCATGAATTCCCAATGCTTCCAAGGGAAAGATCAAGTTGATCCTCCTTGAAGGTTTCATGGCAGTCTCTTTTTCCATGCAATACCCTCCATCATACTACTATAATGCATAACTTTCAATGCATAATTCAACATAACAAGGTACTGGTTACCTTACCTTTTTATACCCAACACAATGACTTGTAACTAAACACGTACATATATCATATCTCCAGGGTCTCCAATTCCTTGACGAATCCATCCATAATTGAAAACCCGTTTTTATACCTGTTAAATACATGTTCATGAATATAGCACATAACCATATAATGTCAAATGAAATCAAGGTTAAGAAGAATTCCTCTATGCCAATCATTCGTTTATTTAGAATTGTGGTTTCCAAACATAGCCAAAGGAATTCTCACCTGATTCCTTTGTTTTACCTCTTTCCTTGATGCGATTGAGTCTTATTATTTACTTTTGCATCACCCAATTGTTAGTTATAGCAACAAGTCAATTGCTACCTTGTTATGCTAATTCCAAACATGTTTTCCCCGCAAATGTTTACACATGTCAGTCACTTGTTCCAAAGATCATGTCATTCTATCTATCAATTTGAAATAAGATTTTACCAAGATTAACATCCATGTTATAATCAACAATCAAATCATAGTCACTAGTCATAATACTAAAACTAACATCCACTCGCATTCAAGTGCATATAAGTTGTCTCAGTGCATATTGTGTTAGTAAAACCATATTAAAACATGATCATTCGTTCATGAAATCTTATAGACACATACTCTTTTCATGTAATTAATCGAAAATTTATAAAACTTGTAAACAAACCATGTTAGATAGATCAAATAGATGACACAATCAAACTCATACGTCACTGTATCTCATGGGAGGCTATCATATCTGCACAAGCCAATCAAATTAGTATGACATAATATCACAAGTATATCGACTCACGCCTAGATTTCATAACCCTAACCATATGCACAGGTTAATCCAGATTCACATGATACATATAACATCAAGATCGTAGCTGCAATGACCATAATTATCGTGCATATGACCACAATGCATATAACAACAAGTTACTATCATGCATGACTATCCAACGCAGTGTACATATGACCACACTGATTAACTGACATATATCAATCATGCAATCACAACAACAATAGAATGACAACCATGTAGATAACCATAATGTGTATCACAACCATTAACCAACATACCTGCATGTCGAACATACAAACATGTATGATGATCTGCTCTTACCCAGAGATCTAGTGATGTAACCTTGCTATGATAATTTTTACCTCCTGCTCCATCTCTGCCAAGATATCAACATCATAACACAACACAACATCATTATGATAAAAACTACATACAATGACCTCATGCATGAAAGCCATAACCATGAAAATGCATACATAACAACATGCATCTAGACCATCTAATCCAAGTATTTTAACAATGCTTTGATACCAATCTATAATGGCACATCCAAAATTTACCCACTGTCACTAGCTTGACGAGGTAAACACGATCTAAGGGCTACTATAACATGACCCGACCTCCTAGGTCTCATTAAAGACATGGGGCTGCCTATTGACGGTAAACTAACAATTCACAACATTCTACAGAGGCTATAGGAGACTCAGAGGCCGAGAAACCATCCCACATGGACAAACCTTAAGATAGACACCTCCTTCTCTACACTCAGCCATCAACTACACCAATAGCAAGACTTCCATGAAATTTGAAGACACCAAACACATGCATAAGCTAACATCCATGCAATTATCACCCAATTTTTCAAGTTAGGAGCATGCAGTCCAAATATCTTAGCCTACATTCCAGGTCAGCCTCCATACCATTGCCCAGTGTTGGAAATAATACTGAGAGGGGGGTGAATCAGTATTAGCAAGTCAATAATATTTCTTTTCACAATCAGATTTATATATGCTACTTCAGTTAAGGAAACTTGCATATATATGCAATTGTTGTTAGGAGAACTAGCGTATATCCTATAGACTTATAATTTAGTTAATTCATCAAATGTTGATCTTTAATCCGTGTATCAGAACCATATAACAGTAACGAGGTATAGTAAAAAAAGAGCAGATAATCACACAAAATTTTACAAGATATAAGGTGGAAACCCAATGTGGGTGAAAATCACCTGTTGCAATTCGTCTCTATATTCTTTTAATAAGAAACTTCATTTTACAATATTTCTATACTGGTGCCGTCTTATACCAGTACATAGGCTTCTACCTGCATAATGCTACAACCTTCTCTTGCTCTCCAGCTTCTCCTGGAAGGTATCTACAACCCCCTTAGCTCTTGTACTCACTGATGTACTAGTACGTAGGTGCTAACCTATAGAAGGCTACAACCTTCTCTTTTATTCTATGGACCACTTTTCATAAATTTTTAGACTGGATCCATCAATAACATTAATCAAACATCAAATATATCTGCATCAATCAATCTCCTTTGCACCAACCAAAACTGAATCAAACAATCACTTTTCTGAATGTTGTAACCAAAATACAGTAACAGTACCAAAACCCAAACCAGAACCCATAACACTGCAATCAGTAAACAGAAGTAGCTAAAACATATTTTATGAGATGTATGCTACTTCAATGTGTCAAACCTACATGCATACACTGCTATATGAAGGCAAACCTGCATATACATTGTTTTGAATTACCGAACCGTCGTGTATACGCACCTTTTCTATACTGAACCTGCGTATAGATCTGTAAAAGATGCTTTACCCTTTTCAACTTATTCAAATGTTAGTTATACCCAAATCATCAAATTTACAGATCAAGACATGCGCCAATTATAAAATATCAAACCACACAAAGATACTTCTCTTCAAACCTTAAGATCTCTACCCATCAATAGAACTTATCTTTCTTCAAGTGCTCAGATTCCTCCCTAATTTAGATCCAACTACGCACCATAACCCAATGAACAATATTTTAGATTTTTCTCTTTAGAAGATATTCAATACTTGAGAGCTTTTGCCTAATGATCTCCTTCTCCTTTTATAGTCTTAGGCCTTACTCAATACGATGGTCCAAAACCACCTAGAAGCAATACCTAGGACCAAATACCTGGGGTCAACACTTAAGTCAAGAAACCTTGGATCAATACCACGAGCCAAAACCAAGTTTTGCAAAATGTACATGATTTTCCTTGCATGAAAGTGCGTGTATACGCATACATGCCTTTTGGTTTGTGAATCAGCGTGTATACGTGGTTTGGTCAAGGGGAACCTGTGTATACCTATTTTTCTTTCATTCTGTGATCCTGAACTATGATCTGTCATCTGAGTGAGTTGCCATCAATGACAACACCTGTGTCATAATTCCAACAATCCCCCCTTTGGACTTGATGGCAACCCCAATCCATTCTCCCCCTTTGTCATCAAGGGCAAAGGGTTATGCTCCCCTTGATTACATGCTGAATTCTCTGATCTGCAGAAATGTGTTGTTCATGCTCTCCCTGACTGGAAGCAAGGTCTGCAAATAGATGTTCTACAAGAAGAACATGACTCTATACATCATAAATGACCTTCCTATCACCAAAGACTCATACATACATCCATCTCCCAGCCAAGTGGGGATATACCAAGATTTACTCATCCACCCAACCAAGTGGGGAGACATCAAAATTTTATACATGATAAAACAAGAACATTACATCATCCATCCCAAGCATAGTGGGGAAACAAAATAGGTCGTTACATGACCTTGACAATAAAAGTTATACATAACATAAGGACAAAATATCTAAAACAAGACTATGATAGTCATTAGCAACTATGATCAACAGCATCTATCAATCACCATCCAGACCAACAACCATGATCTCCCTCTGCACCCTTTCCACCTGAACCACAAATAGCTATGAAATTGTACAAAATTATTCTAAGATAATGCTAAGAATGTATTGTTAGAAGTATATGCTCCCCCTGAAGTTGTGCTAGATGATCACTGTCATAACCATATTAGCCTCTTTTCATGCTGAGTTTGTCCCACTGATATTCTTCAAACCAACATATAGGCAACTGTATCCACTGCAACTGGCGTATGTACGCGGATATACTTCATGAAACTCATGTATACCCACTTTTCTCTGAAACAGATAAGAGTTAATGGCAAGAAGATGCATCAACTACTCCCACTGCATGCATGATGCCTGGTCGGGTACCTGTTAGATAGAGAAGACTACCAATCATTGATCTGTAGGTTGGTTGATGTACTACTCGTGATTCATCATTTGCGCTGAGGCTGCATCATGTTACCATATGAGTACATACTGGTTTAGAATCTTCCATTCCATATTTCTTCAAGATCTGCTTGAGATACTTGGTTTGTGATAGAAAAATACCATCTTTATTTTTTTGAACTTGTAAACCAAGAAAATATGCGAGTTCACCAAGGAGGGACATTTCAAATTCTTTCTGCATTACCAAAGAAAAGTTTTGACTCATGGCTTCTTCATTGTTATCAAAAATGATATCACCAACATATACAACAAGTATTAGCAATTTATCATTGTCAATATATATATATATATATATATATATTATATATATATATATATAATATATATATTATATATATATATATATTAAATATATATTGCTATTAGCTTATCCTTTTGAGAAACCTTGTTGATGAAGGTATTTATCAAGATGATAATATGAGGTCCTTGGAGCTTGTTTTACACCATAGAGAGCCTTTTTGAGTTTGCATACAAGTTTTGGATAATTTTCAAGGATGAAACTATCTAGTTGCTCAATATAAACTTCTTCTTCTAGGTCTCCATTAAGAAAGGTAGATTCACATCCATTTGATATAATTTGAACTTCTGAAAGCTAGAGAAAGAAAGGAACATTATTATGGCTTCAACTCTAGCAACAGGTGCAAAGGTTTCTTCAAACTCTATACCTTCTTGTTGAGCATACCCTTTACAAATAAGTTTGGCCTTGTTTCTAATAACTTCTCCATTTTCATTCAGCTTGTTTTTGAATATCCATTTGGTTCCTATGACATTCATATCATGAGGTCTAGGAACTAATTCCCAAGTATTAATCTTTTCAATTTGCTCAAGCTCTTCATTCATAGCCTTGACCCAACATTCATCTGTGCATGCTTCATGTACGTTTTTCGGTTCGATGGACGAAATCAATGCTAGATAGCTTGAAGCTTCTATAATAGTTCTTCTTGTCTACACACCTGCCTCTTTTTGCCCCAAAATTTGAGTCTCTCGATGATTTTTCTGAACATATCTAGATGGAGACTTTTCTTTTGCCGTTATTTTCTCTTCTGGTGCTTCATTGGTTCTTCTTCTTTAGCATTAGTCTGATAATCCTCATCTTCTTCCCACTCTTCAATTTTTACTTGCTTGGATCGCCTGCTTCATCAACCACAACATTAATACTTTCAAAAATTTTCCCAAGTTTTTATTATAACACTTGTATCCTTTACTCCGGGAAGAGTAAGCAAGGAGAATGCCTTCATCTACTCTAGGTTCAAACTTGCCACGTTTTTCATCATTCCTTTTGATGTAACATTTGCTTCCATAAACTTTGAAGTATTTTACATTAGGAGTCTAACCATACCAAAGTTCACGAGGCGTTTGAGTGCTGTTTACCCGAACATTCGTTTTGTTGAGAATAGTGATGGTAGCAAATGCAGCTTCACCCCAGAAGGTTGAAGAGGTTCTAGACTCATCCAACATAGCACGAGCCATTTGTTGAACATTTCTGTTCATCCTTTCTACCACTCCATTTTTTTGAGGAGTCCTTGTGGTAGAGAACTCCCTTCTTATTCCATGTTCTTCACAGAAGTCGAAGAATTCATCCAAGGTAAATTCTCCTCCTTGATCATACCTAAGGCATTTGATTTTGCGATCTAATTCATTTTCAACCAAAGCTTTGAATTCTTTTAACTTTTCAAATGCTTCATCTTTATGCTTTATAACTACTATACAACACATTCTAGAAAAGTTGCCAATGAATAATATAAAGTATTCTTCTCCACGAGGTGAATTTTTCCTTGATGGACCACATAAATTAGTATGGACGAGTTCAAGCGGCTTACTAGCTGATCCTTCCTTCTCAGGGAAATGTGTTATGGTTTGCTTACCAAATTGACATGATTTGCATATTGTATTTTCTAGAATTTTGATGCTAGGAAGATCGCGTACAGCCTGGAATCTGCATGCTTTCCTTATCTGAGGGAAGATTAGATGCCCCAATCTTCTGTACAATAGCCAGTGTTCATCATTTTTGCTTAGATAGCATTGTTGTTGTCCTCCCTTGAGTATGTATAAATTATTTGGAGTTCTTATGCCTTTGAACACTGTTTCTCCTATATCACGTTCACGAATAACACATCCATTTGATCGAAATACTACCTCATTTCCTTGATCACACATTTGACTAACACTTATAGATTATGCTTTAAACCATCAACATACATAACATTTCCATATTTGACCTTTTCTTTTAAGAGAACAGAGTCTTTACCTTTTATGACTATAGGGGTGTAATTTCCAAATGAGACCTTCCTTTCCTTTTCTAAGGCACTATATGACTGAAGTTTTTCTTTATCACTTGTCATGTGTTTCGAGCATCCACTGTCGATGTACCATTGATTTTTTTGTCCTTCTGCATATAAGGCTATACCACATCTTTCGGCTTGCGATTCTTTCTTTTTTCATGTTTTGGGACCCATTGAAGCTTGCTCCTTCTGAGATGTTTACCGAAATTTACTCCTGCATTTAGTGTCTTCATGACCGAAGTTGTTACAGATAGAGCATTATATTTCATTTTCAAGAATATAAATGTTATTGTAGGTCCTTTTCATGATCCCAGACACATTACTTTGATTTCGTGCTTCTCTAGTCATGATGGTCTTGTAAGCAACACATTGAGCAGCTTTGTGCCCAAAGTTATGACATGAAAAATATTGGCCATTAAAGAAATTTCTGCGATTATCGAATCTACTTACCTGATGTTTGTAGTTTCCATTGGCATTCATTCTTGAAGAAAATTGAGAATGATTTACCTGTGGCTGGTTATAGATTTGTTCATCCTTGAGGTAGATTGAACCCGATTTACCTGGTGATATGCTTTAAGCCTCTGCTGATGATTGTCAACCTATTCATTTCTCATTACTGCATCACGATAGCTTTTAGAGGTTGATGGCTTTTGTGCTTGAGATGGTTCTTTAGTATATCCAAGACCTGTCTTTATCAGGGGGGAACGCTGCACTTTGATAATTTCATCTAAAGTTTCTGATCCTTTAGCAAACTTAAGATTGAGAAATTTTGTTTTCTCAATTTCTTTTCTTAAACACACAACTTCACATTCTAACTTTTCATTGTGTTTTTCCCTTTCAGCAAGTTGGAATGTAAGAGTATCTATAATCATACTCTTTTCTTATAAACATATTTTAAGTTTAGAAATTTCTTTGTAGAGACCATCTTGATCTAAAGCGTCCAATAAATCATCATCTTCAAAAGCCATCAGAAGTCTATAATCATTACTATTTTCATCTTCATCACTATTTGATAAACCATCACTATCTTCATGCATATAGTAGCTCTTCTTATTTACACTTTGTTTTCTATTCCATTTTTGTTGATTCCTTACCTTTATCAAGCTTATCATTGTGAGGACATTTGGCAGCATAATGACCCACTCTTCCACAAGAAAAACATTTGAAAGGAATTTTACCTTTGAATCTTCCAGAACCCCATTGAAGGTTCTTGACAAAGTTTGATTCTTCCTCTCCTTCTGACGTATGTCCTGACTCATTGAGTTCTCCTTTTCCTGAAGATTTTAATGTGGCTTCTCTCATGTATGATGGACCCCTTTTCTCATTTCGAACGCAATTAGGATTCCGTGCAGCTATCACATAGTAATACTCTAAAGATTCTGCTTTTCTTCTATGGTAGAAACTTTTTATTCAAACTTAGAAGACAAGGATCTTAGAACCTTTTGAACTAAAATAACTTCTTTTATCTCTTCACCCAAGTTTTTCATGTGATTAACAATCTCATATATACGTAAGAAATAATTAGCTACACTTTCATGGTTGTGCATTCTGAGAGTTTCATATTGAATTCTGAGAGATTTTAGTTTTGCATGTTTTACCTGATCGTCTCCTTCATAGCTTAGAATGACCTTGTCCCATATTTCTTTAGTGGTTTTTAGCTATGTAACCTTAATGAATTCTGATTGTGACAGACTCCCCAATAGAGTATTGACAGCCTTTGCATTTGTTTGATACTTCTTTTTACATGTCATATCTGTAGGAGTTGCTGATGGAAATGTGTATCCTTCTTCCATGATATCCCAAAATTCTGTTCCAAGAGATTGAAGATAGGTTGTGGTTCTTACCTTCCAATAGACGAAGTTGCTCACATCAAACATTGGTGGCATGATGGATGCCTCTCTTTTGTAGTTTCTCATGACGATAGATCTTCCTTCAAGCAATCAAGCTTCTTCTAAGGACCTGCTTTTATACCAATTCTTGGAAATAATATTGAGAGTGGGGGTGAATCAATATTAGCAAGTCAATAATATTTCTTTTCAAAATCATATTTGTATACGCTACTTCAGTTAAGGAAACTTGTGTATATACGCAACTGTTGTTAGGAGAACTAGCATATATCATGCGGACATATAATTTAGTTAATTCATCAGATGTTGATTTCTAATTTGTGTATCAGAACCATATAACAGTAACCAGGTACAGTAAAAACAAAGTAGATAGTCACACACAAGAACACAAGATATAAGGTGGAAACCCAATGTGGGTGAAAACCACCTGCTGAAATTCATCTCTATCTTGTTTTAATAAGAAACTTCTTTTTACAATATTTCTGTACTGGTGCAGTCTTATACCAGTACACAGGCTTCTACCTGTAGAAGGCTACAACCTTCTCTCATTCTCCAGCTTCTCCTGGAAGGGAGCTACATCCCCCTTAGCTCTTGTACCGGCTGATGTACTAGTACATAGGTGCCGACCTATAGAAGGCTACAATCTTCTCTTTTCTTCCAAGGACCACTTTTCATAAATTTCAGAATAGATCCATCAATAACGTCAATCAAACATCAAATATATCTGCATCAATCAATCTCCTTTCCACCAAAAAAAACTGAATCAAACAATCACTTTTTTGAATGTTGTAACCAGAATACAATAACAATACCAGAAACCAAACTAGAACCCAGAACACTGAAATTAGTAAACAGAAGTAGCTAAAACATATTTTGTGAGATGTACGCTACTTCAATGTGTCAAACCTATGTTCATACGCTGCTATATGAAGGAAAACTTGCATATACGTTGTTTTGAATTGCCGAACCAGCATGTATATGCTCCTTTTCTATACTAAACCTGTGTACAGATTTGTAAAAGATGCTTTACCCTTTCCAACTTATTCAGACATCAGTTATACCTAGATCATCAGATTTACAGATCAAGGCATGCACAAATTATAAAATATCAAGCCACACAAAGATACTTCTCTTCAAGCCTTAAGATCTTGACCCATCAATAGAACTTATCTTTCTTCAAGCGCTCAGGTTCCTCCTTGATTCAGATCCAACTACGCACCATAACCTAATGACCAGTATTTTATATTTTTCTCTTCATACGATATTCAATACTTGAGTGCTTTTGCCTAATGATCTCCTTCTCCTTTTATGGTATTAGGCCCTACTCAATACCGTGGTCCAAAACCACTTAGAAGCAGTACCTAGGACCAAATACCTAGGGTCAACACTTCAGTCAAGAAACCTTGGATCAATACCATGGGTCAAAATACCAGGGACCAAATACCATGGACCAAAACCAAGTTTTCCAACATGTACGTGCTTTTCCTTGCGTGAAAGTGTGTGTATACACATACGCGCCTTTTGGTCTGTGAACCCCGTGTATATGCGGTTTGGTCAAGGGGAACGTGCGTATACCTCTTTTTCTTTCATTTTGTGATCCTGAACTGTGATCTGTCATCTGAGTGAGTTGCCATCAAGGACAACACCTTTGTCATAGCGCCAAACCTATGTCATAATGCCAACACCCAGAACTTTTGATAACTTCTCATAATCAATAATGACATGAAAAAAATCCCATACATACAAATTTGAAGGAAGAACTTAACCTAGATTGCATAAAACATGACAGACACTTTGTGAAACATATTGAGAACATTTAATCTATAGGTCATGAATTCATATCTGAACATAGAGGTATGATAATTATCTGAGAATCATCAAGAAGGTCTAATTCCCTCTCATAATATCTTCAATAACATCTATTAGCTTATTTATTCATTAACCATTCACATCTAATAATAACATGTCAAGATCCATAACTAGAACATGTTATGAAACCATGCTTATAACGAGCATATAACCAGAATAATAACCATAATATAAAAGACATGAAAACCACATAATAACAAGTACAAGTAATCATGAAATAAAATAGGAAAATATATCTTATTAACATATGAAAAATCCAACCAAGTGAGGGACTTCCACTTACCACCCGACCATAGATTGATCTTAACCAAATATTTCTTTCAGCCCATCAACCTTGCACCTTATTCCAGGCATCAATGTGGGATATCATAGATTAAACCAAGCAAAACCAAACTATAGCTTCCAAAGGCCAGACCAACTCAACCCTTAACTAGTGATTCCACCTCATGGTCAAGCATCACTAACACCAACCAGATCGTTCTCTACACAAGTAGTCGAAAGCTCCAGAGTGTTTGTTCCAACCATTGCTCTAGGATCTAATAGCTCAACCCACAACCTTACATATATGTATAGAATTTGTTTGACCCGGCTCTAAGAACTAGTAACTCAACCCCACCAAGGGCTCTAGAGTCTTTATCCCAACCTAGCCTCCAGAACTAGTAACTTAACCCAAGTTGTTCCAGGGCTCCTAGAGCGTTTGTCCAAAACAATAACTCCAAGAACTATGAACTCAACCTACAACAATAAGGAACTTTAGGACCAACAAAAAAAAGCAAGTGGAAAAACCCACAACACCATAACTATCTAAGAAATGGAAAGGAACGACTAAAACCAGTATAATTCTAGGAAAATATCCATTCCAATGACAATACTTAACCAAGAAACCACATGTATGTACCATACATGCCAAAACTAGTAAGGAATTCATACATACAACTCGATACCTGCAAATAAATCTAGTTGTAGTCATTGATCCATTTGCTCCCTTGCATTTTCCTACTTTCCTTGTCCCACATTTCATTCCTTTTCTTACATTGTTTCTTTCTGCTCTTGGTTCTCTTCTGTCTATGAAACTAATTCCAAATCCAAACTAACTAAAAGTTGTGTATTGATCCTCAGAAGCCTTTTTATTATTGGGGCCTCTATTTTCTTCAATTTTCTTCTCATGCAAACCTGTGACTTTTCATCTCCATTTTGTCCTATTTTCTTTTATTTTCATAATTAAATTCCATTTAATCCCTCTTTTCCTTTTCAAAGCCTTTTCCAATTCCTTTTCTAATTTCCTTAGCCATGATAAACTAAAAGTGACACCAACTAGGATGTTTTTCCCAACATTCAGCTTGGAATACTTATCTCGTGAGCTTGGTATTATATTTTATTTACATAGAAAATGAAAGAGGGGTTATTACATTATTATGAAGGAAAATATTTTTTTCGTAATGTCAATATCAATGTTTCCTCTTTTTTAGTTATGGTTTTCTAAATATGGAGATGTTATGGTTCTTTGGAAGATAGTCATTGAGTCCCTTTGCCTACGAAAGATGCTCTAGTTTTTTTACTCAGTTTATATAGTCCTCCTATCTAATTTAAGACACAATCCCTTATAGATAAACACAATTATCTAGTTATTGTAAGAAAAAAATGTAAACCCATTCATTTTTTATGCCCCTAATACAATTTTTGTAGGTGTCTCTAAATGTCAGTTGAATGTAAGTTATAACATGTGATAAAATGAAAAATGAGAATTAGATTGATAATTCATCAAATTCATTGGATTTCAAACATCATAGATATGCTAAGGAGTCCCCTCACTAGTTACACACCTGAAAATGGTATTTTCATATGAATTTTGGTGACTTCAAAGCAAGGTTTATTTACTTAGATGAAATGCAAAAGTTCATGTTAGGGGATATAATTAAAAATTATTTTTCCCATATAGCAATTGTGGGAGTATTTTGTATAATAAAAAAATATATATATATGTGTGAGGGAATAAAATTACCTTCTTCAAATAATAAAATAAAGAAATAGTTTTGTTGAAAAAGTAATAAATTCAACATCTATAAATTGCAAAATATTTGTAAATAAAATGGAAAACATATGTAACAATGCTAAATTCAACAACAAAGGATTGTTATATCTATGAATCCAAATGGACCTTGTTCTTTACTCTAATTAATCAATCTCAATATAATCTAAGATAAATGTCATTTGTTGGGGCCAATAGTACCCTGTTGGACATAGGGTTAACATTGATGACAACTAGTGCCATTGATTTGAAAGGGAAAATCAAAGGAGTCAATATGATAGATCAACGCCTTAACAAGATCACAACAAATGAGGTCAAATTGGATCCATATTTATTGAGCCTTTTTTGAAGTTAAAATTCTAAACTGACTCTATTGATGGTATGGTTAGATAGTCCTCTCTGGGAACTTTCCAATGGTATATCACACTTGGTGAAACTCTTCCCCTCAGAAGATATGTCAGTTTCAAGTTGATAGTTGAAAAGAAGAAGAAACCACTAAATTGTTAAATATCATGCATCTTTGGATCAGATCAATCAATTTGAGGGAAAATCAATGGCAGATGGCATGTAAGCATGTGTGAGGGTTAACCTAGTTATTGTTTGACTTTCTCCTGGAACATTTGACCATTGAAAATGTAGAAATTCCCATTGTAGATCAATAGATTATGCAATATACTAAAGCAAAATACAAGATCTAATTCTACAACAAACTTTGCGAAAGCTTAATCGAATATGAGCAAGATCAATAAGAACACCTATAACTGAGAATAAGAAAGCAATCACACATGAAACAAAGAAGAATACTCTGGGGAAAGCCTCAACCTAAAAACCCAATCTCTGTATTATCATACAGGTGGAAAAATGTCTCGATTACGCAAAGCATTAGCTCACAAGCTATCCTACTCTCAGTACAATCCCTCTATTGCTCATAAATAGTCAAAGGCTTCTCACAAACCTTCTCCTCTACCCTCCAAGCCTCCTATTTCCTTGCACAATTTTTCCTGGGGTCCAGTGCTTCCACTTGTGTGAATTCGCACCTCACACTGCTCACTTGGCTCAGTAGTAACTGCGCAATCCTGAAGGAGATAACTCCTTCTGCATGGATGAGTTTCCTATATAGGAAAAATCCTCCAACTGATAGTACATTGTCCCTTCCTCTGATCTCAATTGGGTCTCTGGCTGAACTGACATGCATGAGTTATTTATGAGAGAATATTCAGTTATCTGAAGTGCAGCAGTTACATGCATGCAAGCATTAACTAACTTAACTCATAATTAATTCCACAAACGGTTGGAACTAATCTAACTGGACTTAACTTAGATAATTGAGCTAACTAATTACAACTCATTGTACAACTCATCCTCATCTCCTTAACTAAGGGATAGATTCCTCAATCAATGGAGAAAGTGTTGCATGTCTTGACATAGACTTTATGTTTGATTTTCTCCAACTAATTAACTCAAGATGAATTAATTAATTATTAATCAAATAGCTACTAAGAACAAATTCGAATTTTACTTCTCAATTTTCGTTCAGGGGCTAACTAAAATTGGAATCCATCTCGGAATGCTATCTATAGCAGTGTTATTTTTAGGACTTCGATTTTTCATTCCTTATTGCTATGTCCAACACTAGTACCTGAACTACTATTTATAGCAATGCTATTTTTAGCATTTCTTGTTGCCATTTTCAACATTCCCTCTCAATAAGAAATTCATTCAACTCAAACCCAATATTGAACCGTTGGAATGTTCTACATGCAACACTTCTCCCAAGTGTTATTGCTCCAACAACTCTAGAAACAAAAAAAACTCCCAACTGACCTCTCTGTTGGGCTAGAAACATCCTCTGATGTTGAAGCTCCATTTGTTGCTGACAAGTGATCCCTCTCTGATCTCTAAGCTGCTACAACACTCCATGAATCTCACGCTATTAGACACTTCTCTATGCCATCCTGCATTGCTGCAACACTCTTGTGCCTCTCACATTGCAGCAGCTTGCTAGCTCTGTACAATCTTGGGATTCCTGCACTGTGGCTCTCTCTGCTGCTCCATCTGCATCTGTCTCTACCCACTCAGTCAGTCTTGCTACTCCTCGTCGGAGATCTCGTAGCAAGGTCTAATCAAAGAGTTTGGTTACCTCAATGATCCTGGCCCTATTCTAGCCTTCTTGGGACTGCCACTCCACATCGCCCCACCTCCTACCTGGAGGTATGGATGCATGTGATCCCTCTGCCAACTTGGCTTAAAATTTCCCCCTACTGGAGGTATGTGCATGAGTGAATTCCTCCACTCGATCTCCTCTCAGCTTCTTCAATTGTGGCTGCTCCACAACCTCCTGAAGCTACTTCACCAATCGTGGCTCCTCCACAATTGTCTAAGACTTCTCCTATGGTTGCATGTTGAGAGGTAATGTACGCTCCCTCTCAACTACCAAGTCTCCAACAGTTGCCTTGCTCCTCAAGGCTTTTCATGCATCTTGAACCTTAAGAGCATACAGGTTCTTGACTGGTGAACCGATCTGCTTCACCTGTCTCATGGTGATGTGTCGAAGGAAAACCTTTCCCTTACTGAAGACTACATCATAGCCTTCGTCTTCTAGCATTATGATCGACACCAAATTTTTCCTCAGTCCTGGTACATACTTGACATCGGTTAAGGTAATGCAAGCTCCATGCTCCCTCTAAAAAACAATAATGCCTACAACTGAGACACTATAATTTTCAACATTACCCATCGCTATGAGTATCTGGAGATCTTTCTCCTCCAAGATATTGAACAAACTCTTGTCGTTGGTCATGTGGAAAGAAGCTCCACTGTCGAGAAACCAACCACATCCTACCGTGGATGAAACCATGCATGCGAAGAGGGTGAAATCCAACTTGAACTGTGAGGCAAATGCCTCACCTTTAGATCCTTCCTTGAATCCCATCTTGGATTTCTTCAGTGGAAAATTTGTAGCAAAATGGCCCATCTCATGACAATGAAAGCATTGCAATTTCGATTTCTCAAACTTCTTCCCACTATGGGAAGAGCTCTATTTGGGATGAGAATCCTTCTCCTTCCCTTTCTTTGCCTTACTCACTAAGGCACAATATTCATCCTCCTTGGATGAAGAACCTTCTTTGGTGCTTCTTCTTATCTCCTCCTGCATCAGATCAGACCAAAGTCATTCCCAATGTAGCAGTTTCTCTCTTCCATTTACCAAGTCTTGGTAGCTATGCCAGCTCTTAGGAAGACCGAGGAGAGAAAGACTCACAATGTCATCATCGGTTGTAGTGATCCCTACACTTCCAAGCTCATCCCTCCAGGTGGTGAGCTTGTTTAGATATGTACAGATCATGTTGCCCTTTTCACACTTGATTTTCTGAAGCTTGTCTTTCAGCGCCAACTTCCTCTGATCATTGCTATTTTTTTATAGATCTTTCAATGTTTTCCACATCGAAAATGGTGTCTCCTTCCTATGGAGACTCGAGACTATGTGGTGTCTAACTCCCTCCAGAATGATTATCCTTAGTATAGCCAAACATTTCTTCCATTCCGGCAATTTTGTAACATTAGCCACTGCGGGCTTAGGGACTTCTTGATCAATGAAGTCCTTTAGGTCATTATCCTCTAATACTGCTTCCATGCAATCCTTCTAGGCTATATAATTCGAGCTACCATCAACGACATACTCGAGTCTTAAACCGTTGAATGCCATTGGTGAAATTGATATGTGATAAGAACTTGATTTCTATATTCAGAAACTTCAGCCTTTGAACTTATCCCTTTTTTGTATACAGTTCTCTCCTTTGATCACCTTTGCTCTGATACCATGTACAAATCCCACTGTAGATCAACAAATTATGCAATATACTAAAGAAAAATAAAAGATCTACTTCTACAACAAACTTTCTGAAAGCTTAATAAAATATGAGCAAGATCAATAAGAACACGTATAACTAAGAATGAGAAAGCAATCACACATGAAACACAAAAGAATACTCTGGGGAAAGCCTCAACCTAAATCCCCAATCTCTATATTATCTTACAAGTGGAAAAATGCCTGGATTACACAAAGCATTAACTCACAAGTTATCCTTCTCTTAGTACAATCCCTCTGCTGCTCATAGATAGTCAAAGGGTTCTCATAAACCTTCTCCTCTGCCCTCCAAGCCTCCTATTTCCTTGTGCAGTTTTTCATGGGGTCTAGTGCTTCCACTTGTGTGAATTACCACCTCACACTGCTCACTTGGCTTACTAGTAATTGCGCAATCCTGAAGCAGATAATTCCTTCTGCATGGATGAGTTTCCTTTATCGGAAAAATCCTCCAACTGATAGTACACTGTCCCTTCCTCTGATCTCGACTGGGTCTCTGACTGAACTGACATGCATGAGCTATTTATGAGAGAATATTCAGTTATCTAAAGTGTAGCAATTACATGCATGCAAGCATTTACTATCTGAACTCACAATTAATTGCACAAACTATTGGAACTAATCTAAATAGACTTAACTCAGATAATTGAGCTAACTAATTACAACTCAAAGTACAACTCATCCTCATCTCCTTAACTAAGGGATAAATTCGTCAACCAATTGAGAAACTATTGCATGTCTTCACATAGACTTCATGTTTGATTTTCTCCAACTAATTAACTCAAGATGAATTAATTAATTATTAATCAAACAACTGCTAGGAACAAATTTGAATTTTACTTCTCAATTTTAGTTCAGGGACTAACTAAAATTGAAATCCATCCTGAAATGCTATTTATAATAGTTCCATTTTTAGCACTTCCATTTTTCATTCCTTGTTGCTATTTCCAACACTGGTACCCAAACTGCTATTTACAACAATGCTATTTTTAGCATTTTTTATTGCCATTTTCAACAGAAAATCACATCGATGACGAATGAAGATTTAATTTGTGTGAATTTTAATGAGGATTTCACCCTCCATTTTGGACCAATGCAATAGTGACCTATAGTAGGTGTTAATCAACCCCCATGTTTAGATGCCACAAATCGCCCAGTATAGGTGAGTGTGACATGGAACCCTAATGTGGACACTGAGGTGGCAGATACAATTTCGACAGATGGCTTATAGTGACACATGGAAACTCAAGACTAGCTCAAAGAATATGACATGGAAAAAAATAATGATGTGGTAGGAGATGATGATGTGGTCAATCACGAGGACATGGCAGCTCGACATGGTTCCACGTAGCATGATGAAATGGAATTTTTAATCGACCAATGAGGGTGAATTTTTGGTGACATGTGGCACCACTCAGTGAGTGCCACATGATAGTTGTGACATCATGATGACATTAACATGGAGGTGACTAGTAACCCCTAGGTCTAGGTCACATGGTATGGCTTTATAAAGGTCTATCCCTTGATAAATTTAGACCCTTCTCATGTATAAAAATTGGTCACATGGTGTAAGGTTAAATGGAAATAAAAGAAGAGTAGAAGAAATTGTGAGGGCTCTACATTAATGGTTTGGCTTAGGCATCACAATCCCTATGGTCAAATTTTTGGGACTATCTATGATATGGTTCTCTATTTTTTGCAGAAGTTTTATGACTTGGTTTGATAGACAGTGTTTGATGTGGTCTCTCTATTGTTTGATTGGCTCCTCATGAGACATTGTTTATGTGGATCTCTATGGTTCATGGAAGGTTTATGACTTGGTCTAATTAAAATTTTTTGACATGGCCTCCTTATGGTTAATTGGATCCTGCTAAGCCATTTTTGACATGCCTCTTTGCGACTCGATGAAGGTTTATGACTTGGTCTGATTGGTAGTGTTTGATGTGGCATTTTTGTGATTTTATTGGTTCCTTGTAAGACATTTTTGATGTGGCTCCCTATGGTTTCTAGAAGGTTTATGACTTGGCCTTATCTATAGTGTTTGACATGGCCCTTTGTAGTTTGTGGAATGTCTATGACATGGTTCCTCGATGAACAATAAACTTGACCTGACCTCTCGTGAGTGGATTAACACCTCGTGATTTGACTAGTTCAAAGAATATGACTCGAAGTATCGTTTGTCATGCTTCTCCCTCCAAGGTATGTATTTCTTCCCTCTATTGAGATGAATATACATTAGAGTGTTTGAATTAGGGATTAGATACCATAGTTGGTGAGGCATGTTGTTCCTCCACAGGAAGTTGTGGGTTAGAACTCAGTTGGGTAGGTTGGAATTTATTTTTTATTTTTTTCCCACATAAATCCATTTTGTAGAATTGATAACAGAATATCAATGTGAATTCTGTATAATGACCATCGAAAAAAGTGAAATTTGTAGGAATCAAAGAAAAATGTGTAATTTGTTGAACAATTAAACTTTCTAATTTTTTTTCTGGGTTAATTTGAGGTTAAATTCAATTTTGAAAAATAATTTTTGGTTGGAATTCTTCTGTGGTTTAAAAGAGGGGAGTCAAATATAGTTTTTGAGATCATGGGGTCATGGTTTTTGTCAATATGAACTTATAAACAAGTTTTTGAAATGATGAAATTACAGAAGATTGATCATTAAAAGACATGTTACTTTTTTTGTGATTTAAGCTTGTGGATCTAGTTTGAAATATTATAAGAAGTGGTCTACAACATGTTGAAGAAAGAAGTGGGTGCCTCCAATGGCGTTGGTGCATAAATTAGGTTGAATCGTACTGCAAGTCAATTATTTCACTTCTTCGAGTTTGATGCTTAAATGAAAGTTGTAGCCTACTATAGGTCAGATCTTACACAATTTGTGGTTTCGTGGCTCCACTAGATTGGTTCCTGTAAATTTATTTTTGGGTTTGGTTTCCTTGATCAATTTTGTGCCTACAAATATATGTAATCAAAATTAAAGATGATATAAGGATTTATGGTTTTCTCTCGCGAGAGTTTCCACATACATCTGGTGTTCTCTTATGTTGATGTGATGATCTTATTTCATGATGCATGATTATGTTTACCATTTTTATTGATTGCAAAGTTGTTTAAGTTGATGAAAATTTGGTATTACAATGATTTAACATCCTCTCAGTGTATTCATTAATTAAACAACTAGTATTATAACAATTTCCTTTAGGAACAATTAATCACTTGAAGGTTTATTTAAGGGAAGATGGCCTCTCACTAGGGTAATTTTGAGGTAAAAAATGGAACTCAAAACAAAAACTGTATTAACGAAATTAACTTTAAGAGAAATAATAATATTCAAGATGATGATTTCATCCCAAGGGGTAAATATTTTGGAGGGAAAAAGACAAAACTAGTTTCTTTTTAATTATATGTTTTACTTATATCCTTATATGTTTACTAAAATTTCGAGTTTGGACACTTGTTGGATGTGGAATTAAATTCCATATCGAATGGGTACACACTTTGCATACTTCTAAGAAACCCCGCATAAAAACAATTGAAAAGACATTAAAAGATTGTGTTCAACCATGGGGCCTTCACTCAATGAACCTACGACATATCACGTGGGTTCGTGGCATACTAAACAATACCATTAATTTGACTACATATTGGAAAGTACCTCTAAAATTCATGATTTAACCCCATACCAATACAAACCCAATACAACTTCTCAATTTTAAGCAAAAAACCTCAATTTCACTAGATATTGTCAGTATCGATTATTTCATTAACATTTTTTATACCAATTTTTATTTTTTCATTAACTTTGAGCTCCATTTTCTATACCTTGCAATATAAAAACCCTTTAACCCGTATTATATGCACAATATATTATGTCATTTTTCCTCAATATATATTCCCCCAACATGAACACATGTGGTATGGTATTTCTCCCCCAGTGAAGCCACTATGTCTTCAAGACATTTTTTATATATATCTTCAATGTTTTTTTATATTGATCTTCTCAAAAGTATGCAAAGTCGGTACTCATTGAATGTTTAATTTAATTCCATGTCCAATGGGTGTCTACACTTGACATTTGAGTAAACCTATAAGGCGATAAGCCCAAAATAAATAAAAAAGTAGTTTCCTTTCCTTTTCTTTGAAAAAATCATAACTCTTATTTTATTATTTTAACTATAATTTTATTATTTTTGGAGGCCCATTATAGGCCTTATAATTCCCCTAATTATCAGATCATCAAGCAAGCCTCCTTATTTGTATGGAACAAAATATTCCTTGTGGAGGATAAGAATGGAAGCCTAAATCATGTCCTTAGATATAAATGTTTGGGAAATTGTTGAGAATGACTACCAAGTACCTACTACCCGTCATCTAACATAAATGGTAAAGCTCTTTATTTGTCCAACACAATAGAAAAACATGCCATCTTGAGTAGCTTATTAGATACTAAATTTTTCAAAGTAATGCATTGCAAGTCCATCCATGATCTATGCAACAAGATCATAAATAGTTATGAAGGAGAGAAGAAAATGAAGGAGGCCAAGCTACAAACTTATAGAGTTCAGCTTGAAAGATTGAAAATGGAAGAGGATGAGAACATTGCTTCATATTTTCTTCCAGTGGAAAATATTTTCAAATCTATCATAAGTCTGGGTGATGAAGTCAAGGAAGTTGATATTGCTTGAAAAAATATTGAAAGCATTACCTTCAAGATTCAATGCCAAAGTATTATCCTTTGAGGAGCTATTAGACATGTACAAGTTGAGCATGGATATGATTCAAGGAAATCTCATTACATAGTAACTAAGGATCAAAAGGTACAAGTTAGGAATTAAAGTTGTGAAATTTAAAGCAGCAAATGAAGGAAGCAAGAATGGGCGTCAGGAACACTCCAGTCATGAATTAGATGAAAATGAAGCCAATTTTTTCAAAAAGATAAAGAAGGGAACTGAAATTTTAAGGGTTAGTTTTCTTTTAAATGTTTTGAATGTGGAAGAATGGGACACTATTATTATAAACATCCTGATGCGAAAATGAATTATAGTGATGATGAAGTAAAATTAAAATATAATGATCATAATTCCAAAAATAAAAACTTGTACCCAAAGGAAGAGAGCGATTATGAAAGTAATGGGAGAATGTCTAATGATGAAAGAGGAGAAATAATATTCATAATTGAAGAAGAAGATATTGTAGTATAAGTAAGTTATGAAAGAGAACTCATCAATGCTCTAGAAGAACTAAAGTCTCTTACAAAGACGGTGGATTATATTAAATAGAAATTGCAAGATAGAGATTGGGATGAAAAATCTATCATCTCTCTCGAATTGAACTAGAGGAAGTGAAAAGGATAAATGGATTTTTGTCACAACAATTGAACAAAAAAGAAGAACTTTGTGAAACATTAGAAGAATAAGGTGTTATTTTTAAAGGAGAATTAAAAAAACTTAATCACATCTTAAATATCCTTAAAGCTTCTGAGTCATTATATTACATCCTTAGCATCCAATTTTATCCCATCATCAAGATAGGTCTTTGTTACTAGGAAGATTGTGAGGCATCCCAAGATGTAGATCTCTCAAAAACACCAAATTGAGAACATATTAAGAGTAATGAATTCATTGGATCGAGTAATAAACCAAGTGAAGATTCCAATATAGTGACGAAACAACCCAAGCATGTCCATTTCATAATCTCAAATGACACTCAAGAAAGGCATTAGGAATCAACAAGATTCATCTAGCCTAAGTCAGAGAAGAAACTACCATGAAAATATAAGCAACCGTGACAAGAAATATTCTCAAGGGATCCACAAATAAAAATGGAATGGGGTTCAAATATAAAGAAAAAATGGATGCATCTCTTCCAAGAAACAACTTCAAAATATATTCTTCATCAAGACAATTTCATGAATCTAGGTATCAAAATATGCCTTTTGGTCATTGTTTTTTTGCTGATGCAAGAGACGAACCTTCTATTTCATTTAAGCAAGCAATTTACAATATGTACAAACGTCCACCAAACTCTGTGGATTTGGGAAAAACATAAAGTTTCCCAGTAGAAAAGGACACCCCTACCCTAGAAAAGTGCCCCTCAAACAAAAAAATAAGAAACGTGAAAAGTTGGGCCATGGGCCAACAACAAAATCTCGCGAAAACGAACCATTAACTATCCTCATAGATCACTGTCGTCCAAATTTCTCTCTTAAACTAAATACAGAAATGAAAATTTACTTCTAGAAGAAACATGGTATTTAACCTCCCACGCCACGAAACCGCACGATAAATCTTTATCGTTGATCAGCTCTACGTGAATGGATGGCTGAGCTTGATATTGCACTACCGGAAGTTTTCGACCTTTAAGGTGCGATGGGGGTAGTTTATGGTCGCAACCCTCCACCACATGTCACGATCTATGTGGTATCGCTGCCCAATCTCCAAAACCACTTTTTGTTTGAAAGCAATGTGATCCCCTGAAAACCGCTCCATCGATGGTATCTCCACCCGACTATGGAAATTTGGATACTGAAACCTCCATCTCTGCTGCTGCCATCTATTCCCCAAATCTTTTTCTTGGACTAAGGAAGACTTTTTCCCAACACCGTGGATTACAGAAGAAGAGATAATCCTGTCTTCCATAATCAACCAGGGCCAGCCTATTATCTGTTTGACCTAAATGAGAGAAACTAGCCAAGAACTGATCATCGAGACCTATCCTTTTTTAGTTTTGTTCCAAAACACTTTGTTATAGACATTTTTGGGTAGTTCAACCCCAATCATAAATTTCCATAAACTGAGGGATCCTAAGTCCCTAAAAGTGTTGCTTTACTACCTAAAGGAACAACGTGAGCTGATTACATCATCTCCCAGAAGTTCTCAACTGAAAACTCCTCATAAATGGTCAAAATTGGACCATACTGAAAGCTCAATGCAGAGGTTGTGATGCATATCACCTTCCCAGTGTACAAGGTGTGATGCATACTGAATTTCTCCTCTGTAGGGTGCGATGGTCAGGCATGGACAAATGGCAGGGACAAAAATGTGAGGTGGAAGATCATGGAATCTTCCAGAAGCTTCCCCTCTGACACTTGCCTCTCTATTTTAGACCAGGGATGAGTAAGAGATCATCATTCTCTAAGTGGAAGGAAGAACTATCAAAGAGAGGACACTAATCAAGATCCCAAAGGATGACTCACCTATCTGTAATCATCTATATATGGATCCCTCTTCACAGTGATCAAGAGGCTGGAATTTTGTATCTTATAGAGAAGTGTTGTTGGTTTTCTGGTGTACATTCATAGTGTTGGGTGATCTAAGCTTTGCTTGAGGTGAAGAAGGGCTTCCAAGCTAGAGGATGATGCTGGGTCAGAGCATACGGTTGTAATCTTCTTGCTACTTTTCATCTTAATAAAGCTATTCTTGTTTTATTCCATATTCTTGTGTAATTGTTTATATATGCATTTATATGGTTAACATACATATGATCCTATGTTATTTAGGGATATAGATCTTTGTTTCTTCGATAGTATTATGTTGTTGTGATTCCACAGGCTCTCTTTGAAGCTGGGCAGATGAAGACGAAGTAGCGAAGCTCTATCAAGAAGGAGAGGAAATCGAGCGCAAGACTGGGGTTGGTCTTCTTGGTTCTCCTCTTGTCTGTTTCCATAAAAGAAAACAATATTAGAGTTTACTTGTTTGTTTCTAAGATAGCCACCCATATTAGTGGGAATAGTAGCATCCGAGTGGACACTATTCCTAGAAACAAAATGGCGACTCCATTGGGGAGCGACTAGATTACTTGTTAGCTTATCTATCCTTGTTTCTTTTATAAACTTACAGACGAAGCCTGAAGTCAAGCTAGCTAGCCTTCGAACTGCATTTGTTATACAAATGCAAAGTAGACCAATGCTACTTCAGTCTATCTTCGGGTTTTTTTTATGAATTAAAAAATAGATCTGCAGGCAATCTAATTGCTCTAAGTGGTGGCTACAGTAACCTCTTAGATCACCCCTGTGTTTTACATACACTGAGCACTACTTACTTGGCCTAAACACCTGAACTGAATTGCAAACTGTGAGTGAAAACTTGTTTGAAGGCTTGCACCGGTACCATCACACACTGCCTTCAAGGAAGTCTGTATGGATCGCACTTCCCGATTGTAGTAGGTGCACTGCATACTGTTTTCACTGTGTAACAGGTGCGATGGTCAGGGAGGGTTAACTTTACCCTCAGACTGTGGTTTTTTCTCACTGTTTTCAGTCCTATTCAGGAGTTTTACTATCTGTAGTCAGTGTACTTCTTTGAAAACCCCCTTCTCTTGCAGTATTTCGCCTCCTTAGTGCAAAGAAATGTAAGTGTTTTTTATGTATTGTGCATCATTTTCAGTTCTCTTTTGCAAAAAAGTAGCATAGTCGAATTGTCATCTCTAGATCTGAAAATGTCGTAGTTGTCATTTTTAGTTCTGGAAAACAATCCCATTGTTCTTGATAGTCCATTATATAGTTACTATTGCATAGGATTTGAATTAGTGGTTTTAAAGTGTCGAAAAGCAATTTCCATTTCAAAATTGCGAAGTGTCTCTCTTGCTTTCACTTCATTTTGAAAAAGAATTTTGTTGAGTATTCTCTCTTTAAAACTAATTCAGATTTTCACATAGCTTTCTTAACATCATTCATACATTAAGAACGCTGAAAACAAATAGATGCATGTGCATTTCCATTTTGATTGCTTGGTTTAATTTAGGACTGTGCATTTAGCGTGTGCTCTGTGCTCTATGAAGGAAAGATTCTTGACTTTCTTCCCTTAGTAGCTAGGATTTTCATTGCCGAAATAAGATTAAACATTTGTTTATCATCTTAGACTACATTTTAGGAATTATATACAAATCACGCGGTGAACCTGAAAGGCAAATTGTTAAGCAAGATCAACTTAAAATAAATTCAATGAATCTAACAACGCTTTGGAACTTAATGCACAACATCTAAAGGTCTAGGCTAGAGATGTATTTCGGCGTCGTAAAGCCTGGTAACTATTGTTTTCAGTGTTCGTTCAGTGATTCCTCCACTCTGAGACGGTGAGTGCCAGTACAGACTTGTGCTCCCATGTACCAGCGAGTATATATTGGGAGACCACAATAGGCTGCATCCTTTATCCTTAGGAATCTATGTTTGTCGCCCTATCGATCGCAATGCACTAAACACAACATTCGGGAAGATTGACTGTCGTACCGTAAAAGGTATTCTACAGTTTTTCGATTGGTTTGGTAATCCTCTCTGCCTAGATCTCCAAAGAAGTCCATTTTGCTCCTTTTCAGACTCCTTAAAGGAAAAGGTCCTCTGAGCACTTGTCACTTCAGGCTCAATAAAAATCGAAGCCGACTAGAGTCATCTTTTGTTTTTTCTAGACTCTTTAAAATTGAAAAAACAAGTTGTGTCAAAGCGTCTAAAATTTATTTTAATTGGAATAACGTCACAAATTCCCCCGTTCATCTTCAGGTTGAGAAAATGGAGTCTACCAACCAAGGATTTCCCCTTGGAGGAAATCCTAGTCCCTTCTCCTCTTGGGGAGATGTTGGTCCACCCCATATGGCCACTTTGTCACTTCCAGGATTGACAATTGGTTTGTCCTTCTGGCTCTTCTCTACCTCTGTCGTTCAGAATCCCGTAATTCCTTAACAGTCTAATCAGCAACTAGACAACACTAGGGCTGCCTCCCAACCTTCTACTTCGTCTAATTCTCCCTCTCCTCCTTCCTCTCCGCTTGATAAAGTCGATAAAGCTAAAAGTCAAGTAACTGAGAAGAAGAAGAGACGGAAAGAGAAAAAGGAAAAGAAGAAAATGGAACCAAAATCGAAAGGGAGCAACCAAGTGTCATCTAGCGAAAATTCTCACACCGCACCGTCGAAACCTAAATCTCCTTATGTCATTTGAAATGGAGACCACTATCACCGAGATTGTCCCTGCATCCCTCGGATCTTAAGGGACTGGTCTCCTCGTTTGCACAATCCGATAGCGTCAACCTTTGGCGATCATGTTGAATGCTCACCATCAACCAGTGAAAGTGAAGCACATGGGCAAAAAAGGAATCCAAGATTTCCTTGTAAGTGTGGAGCGATAAAAAGGTGTCTTTTAAACTCCTAATTACCTCACATTAATTGTCAACCCAGGGACGACTTTTTATTTCAAGAGTGTACTCTGTCTGAGGGGGCTATTTACTTAAGAGTAATGTTTTGCAGTATAGTGCTTAAAACCCAAAAGTAAATGAATGTTTGAAAAAGAAATCTAATTGAAACAGCAAGAAACTGAAATGTTCTAAACTAAATCATTCATTCAAACAACCATCAATCGAGGATATAGTAGCAATAACTCATTCCTCTAGAAATTGATGCAAAAGGAATTAGAGCATGGACCATGGATCAGGGAGCGTGGTAGCATTTGTTGAGGCTCACGACAGCCTTGGACCTTCTCTCACACCAAAGCAATAAATACAAGTAAATGGACAACAGAAAATAAATGGAATAGCAAGTCTAAAATGGAACGGCCGTAAATGGAATCAGCAAACTAGAATTAAAAGAACTGAACAGCAAAACTCTCTTTTAATGGAAGCAAACAACAACCAAGCCAAATCAAATAAATTAGACAACAGAAAGAAATAGAATGGCAACTAATTGGAAATGAAATATGGAACAGCCTACGGTGCTAAAATAAATAATGCACACAGCGTACAACGATATTAAGAAATGGTAATCTGAGTCTGATACGCAAGTATTAATCCTGGTTAGAAAGGGTAGCGATTGCAATTCATAATGGAACCACAATGTCAATTGAACAACATTCGTATGAAGTATAAACCATGGACAAATAAAATAATACCAGCTTAAGAAGGTTGCAGCTTGATTACTCCGCAATTAAATCATTCTGTAGAGAACATCAATATTACATTAACGACTTTAAAGAGATAGCAATACGTTATAAGATCAGAATGCACATTACGACTTTGTTGCAGAGAGCGATATATGAAATATAACAGAACTGCAATATAAGATAATAAATCACACCAGATTACCAATTCAAGCTGATAATACAAACCACGCATAAACCAAAAAGATAATATACAGCAGCAGCAGCAGACTCCGCTAGAGGCTGGGCCCTTAGCCGCCAACGGATGCTGCGGGGTCACTTCAGAATGAGAAAATGGAACAACACTTCCAAATCATTTATTAATCAGCCAATTGTGGAATCATTACAATAGCAAAACTTAAGAATTACAGCATGAATAATCCACCATTGTTGTCCAACATTTCTCATTCTCCGAATCCATCATCACCTCTCACTCAAAATCATCCCCCTCTCTGATCTCTGTTTTCATTTAAATAGAGAGAGATCAGAGAGAAGTTACAATAAGGATAAGTACAACATAATTCCTATTACAAAATTGGTTTGCCTCTAACTATTTGATCAACAAGAACAAGGCGAATTTGGCTTTGCAGCTGAGATTTGGAGGACGGCCGCAACTGCAAATCAGAGAAAATCGTGCTCAAAGAACCCTGCGTTTCTCCCTATACAGGCCGAATTTGGGCAGACTGTTTTACTTTAAGATAATTGGGCCCGTTCTGGACAAAACCCATGTTCCGGATTTTCCAAATTCGTCTTCATTTGCTCAGAATATTAACCGCAAAATTGTCACTCCTTAAACCAGCGAATTTCTGAGTTGGCTAATTTAAAAATCAAATCTTCAATCTGGAAGTTACTTTGGAGGCTAAAAATGGTAAATAAGGTTACAACCAACTTATTAGAACTATCATTGGTAAAATA
>APFE031099772.1:0-10000 GCA_000404065.3 Pinus taeda
CAATTTGGACCTGGAAGTTAGAGCCTGCCCGTACAAAACAATGCGCTGCTTCTGCGATTTTTTGATGGATGAAATTATGGGTACTTCCACTATCAATCAAGACTATTACTGGGCGATGTTTAAGAAAACCCCTGATTTTGAGAGTTTGAGGGGAAGAGATTCCTGCCAACGCATTGAGTGAAATAACTGGGTCGTCAGATACAATCTCCTTTTGGTTGTCTTCTTCTATCGCCTCCTGTTCCTCAAGAGGTGGATCTTCCTCAGTGGAGCTGTAGTCAGTGGCATCAATTTGAAAAAACTTGGGCTCCTTACATTTATGGCCAGGGTGATATTTTTCATCACAGTAGTAACATAGTCCTTGTTTCCTTCTCTCAGCCATTTCCTGAGGTGATACCTTTTGGACCTTAAGTGTCTGAGTTGTGGTATGAGCTTGTGGGGGACGACCTTTAGTGGGGAAATTGGGGCGGCTGTATTGGGCTGTTATGGCACGTTCCACCTTACGGGCTACCTGGCAAGCTTCCGACCATGTGGGAGGGTGGTGGAGTAGAACTTGAGCTTTGATGGCTTCTTTAAGACCACTGATAAAACATTCCCTGTAGAACTCATCGGAGAGATGCTGAGTGCGGAAGGCTAAGGCTTCAAAAGCGGTGATATATTCATTCACTGTACCCGTCTGTCGGAGCTTAGTGAGACTGCCCAAAAAGGAGTCTCCCTGTTCAAAGCGATCTCGAAGAGCTTTCACAAATTAGACCCAACTCGAAAAAGGTGCATTGCGACACTGATGCCATTCCGCCCATTGCCATCGTTCACTGTCCAAGTACATGGTCGCCACTCCAATCTTAGTCCAATCATCTTGGAGACGATTTAATTTGAAATACTGTTCCATTTGTGCTAGCCATGTGGACGGGTTAGAACCGTCAAATTTCTGCATATCCAACTTGGGAGGTCGCTGACTGAGTGGGAGATCTCTGTTGGGTGGTGGATGGGTGCGCCATGCGTGAGGAGAGTGGCTAGACTCACCCTCATGGTCATTATAGTGGTCCTCGAGAGCTGGCTCCTTGCCCTTAACGAAGGCTTGTCGTACCATGTTAGCTAGGTCGTCAAGCATACTTTTGAGCTCGCTCATAATTGTTTCAAGTTTGTCTAGTCTTTCATTGGCCATTGCTTGAGCTCTAGTTGCTACCATACACCAACTTGATGAAAAATGGGGACCGCAAAAAAATTTTTTGTGCAGAAATTGAATGGTACCACCGTTCTCAGCTCGTTGTCCTGATGCTGATGGGCTAGATCACAAATAAGTGCTTCGGACGATCTCAGACTTTTTTTTTTTTTTTTAGAAAACTCCCAACGAATTTTTACTCCTTCTTCATCAATATTGCAGTCGTCAAATCCTCAAAATGTCACTACCGCCAAAAGTCCTGCGAAAATTATAGCCAGGCACAGGGACCCTTCACAACTACTCCGATCTGGTGGATCTGAGAGATCTGGATCATAGATCACTGCTGCTGCTGATCGGATAGAGCTGTGGGACTGATGTCTGCTGCTGCTGCACTCGCTGATTTGGAATAGATGATGTGCGATGCCCCGATAGAAAGGGAACTATGGTCTTGAGGAGTGTCAGGTGCTACAGATCGCAATATACATAAGGGTCTGACAGTAGTACTCGGCCCAATGTTTCAGAGCTCTAACTAAGGAGGATCGACCGTACCCTTAGCCGTACAACCCGACTACCCTATCGTACGGGCGAGTAATCTCTCCGAGTGCTGTTCTCGGTGTACTGTAGCCACAAGACGGCCGAAAGTTTATCTATGGTGAGGCTTCAAGGTAGCTATGGGGCTTCCTATATACCCAAAGGGTACGTGGAAGACAGCCCGTGTGCGGTTCTGTCTAATGCGCTACTACTCGAAGGGGTACCCACAGGGGTTACAAGGGAGTCCAATAGACGTGACCACCTCTTGTATTTCTTGCGTGCATGCCTCCCCAAATCCGTAGGTTTATGCGCTTAACGACAGATCCCGTGTTTTAAAGTCGTCGGAACACGTCTCTAGCCAAAAAAAAAATTGCTAAAATTTGGAGATCCCGCCGAGCCCTGGAAAGTGCTCTGATACCACTTGTTATGCTTCTTAACCTTCAAAGTAATACCGAACAGAGAATATGCGAAGAAAAGATACCCAGAACACAAAATATGCGAAGAAAATATACCCAGAACACAGAATAGCAATGATTTTATTGATCAGAGAGAAATGTTCACAGGCCTCTTCGAGGGGGCAACCTCCAATAGAGCAAAGCTCGATTACAAAACAAGACACGATGCTTCTCGCAGGGAGTCTCTATCCTTTATATATGACTCATACATGCAATACCACGGGTCAATACCGTGGGTTTTATTAATACCATCTATCTAATACTACCGCCCATTTACCCTTATTTAATACTACCGCCCATTTGCAACTAACTGTGGTCCCTTCATTAATTGCGGGTTAACCACTTACAAATATTAATATGGGCTTTATTGACTCTTGACTATGACGTGATCCCATGACACGAATAAGGGGGTTAGGGTGGGACCCTAACACACCTTCATCTGTAATATGCCCTTCAATTTCATTTGGTGGCTACAAATCTGATGCTACAGGCTGCTCAAGAATTTTGTTATCTGTCTCATCCTCAACATTAACACTGAGAGATTGTTTATTTGTTATAGGCTATTCATTTGAAGATTTACTATGCAATCTACCCTTCAAAAATTGAAATGATTCAAAACAGAATGGTACGGAGTCACCTTGAATCATTAAATCATGTGTGTCCACTTCCAAGTCTTCAGCTACAACTTGACAATCAATGGCTTTCGGGGGTTGCAAATATGAATATGAGAAGTCTTGAACAAAATTTTCATTGCTCTCAAGATGATTCAAATCAAGACTTGTTGGCATTTGATTTCTGATTGCATGGTAGTTATCTCTGATGAACTGAAACGAATCAAAACAAAAAGGAAAAGATCCTTCACTTACTTCAAACTTTCATGCACTTTCCTCATCATTATCATAGCTGATATGCATCGTTTGATCATTGTACTCGAGCTCCTGAAAATGAACTTCTTCCTCCCACAAACTAGCTGCTGATTTGTCTGCAAGATTAGCTTCTGTTTGGAGAACATAATCATCATCATACTGATCAAACTGAGGCAAATCATCAGTATAAAATACATCATCAAGCATACATGCCATATCAACAGATCTCTCTTCTCCAAGATGATTAATAAGACAATCATCATCAGACCTATAACAATTGGGATAAGAAATAAGATGTTTTGGATCAGCAGCTTGTTCTTCTTCAATCAGCGATCCATGAGCTTGAACATCATAATCATTCCTTGCGTTGATATTTTCCATCATCTTTTCCACTGCACTTACCAAAATGTCAAGCTTCACCTCTAGAGATACTGATTCCTCCGGATCTATGTTTTTCATCTCTTCTTCCTTCAATCTTCCCCTTCAGATCAGCAAGTGAGCCTCTACATTTACTGCACTGTTTTTCATCTCATGAAGCATTACAATATCCCTTTCTCTCAGCTGAAACTCCATCTCCGGATCAAAGGCACCCGGATAGGGCAAGAGAGCAGATCTAGGAGTAGGTCTTATCTCAACTGGCATTGAATAATAAACTTGGTTAAATCTGGCTGAAAACTGTTGTACTGTCTCCCGTGGCAATCTTTTCAACTGGTTATACTCTTCTATAATCAAGAAAAGGTTCTGCCCGATCAACCACCTGTCAAGAAAAACTTTGACGAATTGTTGGAAATATGAGATGCTCACATCAGGCAGGGTTTTGAACCAACTCTTCACTTTGCCTTGCAAAGAAGAGAAAAAAGCCTTATACTGACATCTTCTTCATCAACTTCAAAAAGATCTAGAAAAGACTCAAAATTCTGCATATGTTGCTCAACGTTGACATTCTTACATTCATCGACAAACCTCAGCAAGTATAGATAATAATTTTTGGGGAAAGCATGGAGAACAGAAGGTAAAATAAGAGGTTTATACTAATCTGGAATTTTACAAGGTGTAGGGGTATGTACAGCAGGTATAGAATCAGTCTTGGTCTCTTGAGATTCATCAATTTGAAGATGGTCATCACAAAATTTATAAGAAAGGTCTTGATCAAGCTCAAAGGTATGCAAATCTTTGGTATCCACAATCTTCAAATGGAAAGAATCAACTGCAGGCTGAGGATCTCTTCTCAAATACAGTATACTTTGCAAAGCCTTCTTAACATTCTTGGGAAAAGAGAAGAAATAATTTATGACAAAGAACAAGATGTCTTGGATGCAATTCCAACTTGAATACCTGATCTGTCCATGTTGTCCTTTCATGTTTTTGCTGGTCGGGATCATCCTCCAGTGGAGTCTTTGGATCTGATCTCAAAAATTATTTAGAGTCGCCAGGTGAATGATTTCAGCCTCGCAAGTTTCTGATCATTGTCCACCATCAACAATCAGATCTGAACTTGATACGTGTATTGGGGCAATTAACAAGTTAGATGTCACATTTACAAGCTAGACCGGAGATTGACTGAAGCAAAGTTTATCTACTTCTGCTAATGCAAAGAAAAAGCGTTTCGAAGGCCACCTGGCATAACTTCACACTCCGTCTATAGCTATAAAACAAATGACATCAACAAGAAAACCATTTTCTTCCCTAGTATGGTCGCCACTATGTTAGTGCTTGAATCTACCTCAGGCTGACGAAGGAAAAACTCAAGGCCACATCAAACCAAGCTTAGCCTCGTAGCTAGCCCTATGAGGACAGGAGAGGGCTCTCTCTGGGTCTATCTCAGAAAAAGGTCTTTAGAGGGGCTGAGATGACTCAAAATTAATACTGATTTTAGGCTAGTAAAAAGATTGGAAAGTTTGATTTAAAATTTTGAGGTTTTTGTTGGAGAAAAGGGAAAAATAATTTTGGGTCCGAGGATAAGGCCAGATCTTTGCAGAATTTCGAGTTGGGGTGAGGTAGGCAGTAGTCTTGATGCCTTTGATCAAAGATATGGATGGATCAGAATGAAAAGGAGCTGAAGAGGGAAAGGGAGAACATGGATCCTCTCCAAACTGGCGAAAATATGTAAAACTAAACAAATTTAAAGGAAGAGCACTATGAACAATGAATTCAACCTCATTTACTCATTCATTTAGTTTCAGAAGCATAAGAAGGGAATGGCATACATTAAACATGAATGAACTTACAATAAACTGAGAGATAACATCATCAAGAACTGAAATCCACAAGAATCCCAACAGATGCTGCAAAACCTCTGATCTTTCCTTAGCCAAAATATGAAAAATATGTACAATAGTGTGCCAAAATCTTCCCAAGAGTCAAACCCTTGCTACTGACTGAAAATTTACATATATAGATCAAGCTAACCTCATTCCATAACCTCTAGGGGTCGAGCTCCTCCTTCTAGGAGCAGTTTGAACAAATTCTAAACATGGAGCAGGAATCTAGTTGACCAAAACAACTTGCCTCTAAAAAGAAGGAAACTGATTCATTACATTAATTTTTTTTCTAATTTGTGAATGAATCATCTAGAAGAAGGTAGATAAGTGCCATGTTACCTTACATACATCAAATTACATCATGTTGGGTCAAAAATTACATCAAGGAGTGAAACTGGTGAAAACTGGCTGAATTCCTGAGCTGGAAGGGGAAAAATTGGCCAAAATCCTCTATGCGCAACGCCTTGATCTCTATGCGCAACTCACTTTTCCAGCTGATTTTGAGGCACTACCCGACACCCAAATTGAGCTCACGATAGCTTTCTATAAAGCCCTGGATGTCTACTTTCCAACTCAAGTGGAATTTTCCAATTTGGAGCTCATTTTCCCCCTCAAAACTGAATTCTCCCAGAGGTACTTCCTGCTGTGGCAAAAGGTGACAGCAAGGTGGTTTTCATGGTGTTTTTGGGCCTTTTGACCATCCATATCTCGATGAAATGCTTTGGAAGTAGCTGAGAATGTGTAATTATTCATGAAAAATCCAAAACTACAAGCCATTTGTGATTTGGACCTCCCAATCTTATGGGTCGCGCGCGGCGCGCTACGCGTTGAACCAAAAAACCTGTTTTGCAAGCCAAAAATTTCAAAATGACAAAAATTTCTCCGAATTTGCTCAAATTCAAAGTGAAGACCCTCTATCATGTATTATGCTCAGCCAGAGAAGCTTTGGCCAAAACTTGAAGTGGATTCGACCTCTTTCGCCATTTTAGTGCTTGGCTCAACCTCCTTTTCAAAATCTTCATTTCTGCTTTGTTGACATGCATGCGAGCCCAATAATGATGTTTCATGTGACGAAGCATTTCTTTATCTCTATTAGCATTTTCCAACAACTTCTCTAAGTGGATGTTGACCCTCTCGAGCCAAGTCCCCCAGTCAGCTTCTATCTCCTGCTTATAAACTGAATCTGTGTCTGGCATGGCTTTGAAAACAAGATGTCTGCAATATGTATGTTGATATAGGTGTAGTGAAATCAAAAGTTCAATGTATGCTCAAGACATAAACATGTTACATGTGTACCAAAGCATAATAGGAAACAAGCCACAGCGGTAATAGCTCTGTTTAAGTAGATTGGCATAAAATAGTCACTGCTTTGATCACAAGGGAATTTGACAAATGAGCAAAAAGTGTAATGTGCACCCTTTGTAGTGTTGGCTAAAACTTTACAAATGAGTATGGGACTATATTGCACCAATGGAGAATGGGAAAATCTTCACCAAGCCACCCACATGTCTTTAAAAACCCTAAGGAATGATTTTGGTATGAACATAGGGTTTCATTTTTCAAGACCCAATACATCAAATTTCCCATCTTGAAACACACTTCAAACATTGACTGAGCAGCAATGAAATACCTACTTGCAAGTTTTGGAGTGGATTTGGTATGATCTGGTCACATGAACAAAGTTTTCTTGGTGTTGTAACCCAGTGCACAGTGCACAAACCCAACGCGCAGTGCACCTCTATATGCGCAGCGCCTTTGTTAATTTACACTAGCCAGTGAGGCCCAATGCACAGCACCTCTATATGCGCAGCGCACAGACCGAACGCATAGTGCATTTTGTAAGAGGAATTTGGAGGCCTTCCTAGTGTTGAAATCGAGCACAAGATAGCACGTTGGAAAGGTCTCTAAGTCTAATTTCGATTACAACTAGAATTTTTCAATTTGGAGTTCATTTGCCTTGTCAAAAATTAAATCTCCCAAGACTGGTAAAAATGTGCCAAATGAGGCTACCTCAAGGCAGAGTGTTGTTGCAGTCAACCTTTGAATGCCTTCCTAAATTCCAAATTGAGCTCATGATAGCTAATTGGAAAGATAATTTTGTTGAGTTATCCTTTGACTTATCAAGAAAGTTATTTGGCCAACCAAGCTAGGAGAAAAATTGATTTTCCCAAGGTCACTACAGAGGTCCATCAATTTTCCCGAGGCCATTGTATTTTTGACATTTATCCAAAACCATTATACTTGTGTAAAAAGTGAAGGAGGTTTTTATTCCTTGGCCTATTGTGGACAAAAATGTCTCTCAATTTTCCCAAATTCAGCTTTTATTTCTCAGAAACATCATTTGAGGAAAACCTATCCTGATGTGTGAAACAAGGGATTTTGTCGAAATGAAGCGAAATGAAGGGGATAAGGGGCTTATAAATTCTTGGGGAAATTTTGGGAAGTAGGGAGGGATGTTAGGAAGTAGGGAAAAGTGGAATATTAGAGATTGAGTGAGGGGAAGGGGTTAAAAAGGGAAAAACACAGGCCCAACCTAGAAAATTGCCAAGTTGTAGCAAGAAACTAGGGTTTGTGGAAAAATGAGGAATTTGGGGAATCTCAGTGATGGGAAGTGTTTAATAAGGTACATGAGGGATAGGGGAAGGTGTATGAACATCTGGATACAAGTTTTTCTAATGATTTGACCATCCAAGAGAAATTACCTCCAAAACCCTAGGAGAGGGAAATGGACCTTACCTAGGCACAACTGAAGCAAGAACAAGCTGTAAAATGACCCAATGGAACTTGACATGATGATGAAAACCCTCTGAGTGATGGTACACTCATTTGAATGGTGACATGAACCGAAATTTGGACAGCTTTGACAGGATTAAAAGTAACCCCTAGACCTAATGCCTGGTGACCAAATTTTGCTTGAAGACTCTTTGAAATGACAAAATTTGACCTTGGCACCTTAAAATCACTTTGTAAGAGCATGTTTGATCACTGAAGGAAGGCTACAAAGGATTACACTAACAGCGCGCACTTGGGTAGTTGTTGTCACGGTGGGGCAGGGAAACCCCGCTTTCCCCGCACTTCGATGGCTCCCGTCACAACGAGGCATGGAAACCCCAAGTTCTAGAGACAGACCAGGCAAGCGGTTCCAACCCGCCGCAAAATGGAAAACTTGAGTTCACAAGACTTGGGAGGTTCTTCATCATTCTGCGGCATGGTAACCATGAGTTCCATAAACTTTGGTGATTTCGGTCGCGTTGCGACATGGAAACCTAAGTTCCCCGCGCTGGGGCCGCGGTTTTCGCTCGGGCAGGAGATGGAGACCCCAGAGGTTCCCGAAATTAGGCGGTTTCCCTCATGGCATGAAACAGAAAGCCCCCGGGTTCCACGGACCTGGGCGGTTCTCTGTCATTCCACGACATGGAAACCCAAGTTCCCTGCACCAAGGTCACAGTTTCTATCGTGGAGGGACATGGAAGACCCCGAGGTCGTTGTTTCCATCTTTCCACAGAATGGAAAGCCCCGTGTTCGGTAGACTTGGGCAATCATTCCCTGTCGCGCGATGACATCGAAACCTGGAGCTCCCCAAACTTGGGCGGTCGTTCCCTGTCGCACGATGACATGGAAACCTGAAGCTCCCCAAACTTGGGTGGCGGTTTTAGACACGGTACGAGCGACATGGGAACCCTGTTTTTCATGCCCTGAGGCCTACGGTAGTCTTTTAACCGTACTTGGCTAGGTGCGGCGCCACCGAACACTTTCTTTTCACCAATACTTATGTTCATGGACTACGCCTAACCATTAGCCTACTTAGTTTGTTTTTCGCAACCAAGTATTATTATGTTTCCTTTATGTCAATGAACACCCATACACATTCATTATCATCAGCGATTATACATGAAGAACACAATTGCAAAGTATAAAGGGAGGGGAAACTCCCTGAACAATGAGTCTGCCTGAACACAATAAATTATTCAACTTTACGATGTTTACACGGCTTTACAAGTATACTTGGGAAACACCAAGTTTCATACTTAGCCAATTTTACAAACAGGTACCACCTTCGAGTTCCTTGCCCGCATTGGGCGGGCGTGCCCTCACATGAGCTACCAACTACACTCCTCAACCGAACCTCATTTACTGCTGCACGATGGGTGGGCGACCTCGCCCAAGCCACCCTACATTTCCCTTTGCACGACGGGCGGGCGACCAACCCGAGTCACCAAAGACACCTCCTCATTTCTTCTTCCACGACGGGCAGGCGACCTACCCGAGTCACCCGAGACACCCATGTCACACCGAACGGCGGGCACGTTCCTTACCTGCGACCTCACCCGATAACTGAAACCTGTGCGTATCGTGTGTGCTTTCCCAAGAGCGGGGCACATATATGCCCGTGCCTCTTTTGTGACCTGCTCCACTACTTCACACTTTTTTCTTGATCACCGAATGCTCATGTTTGAACGTCCATCTTCGAATGAATGCCAAGTGATCCAACGCCTTGCCATATTTATACGATTGGTTGGGAGAGTCACTGCGTAGGCCGACTTGAACACCACGTGCCAAAACACCCTTACACATCGCAAACTTTCCATCCGATTGTTGGTCGGAAAACAATCCTTCGTTCAAGTCACCCCAACATGTAAGTCAGCCTGTGGGTTATGCCAAACACTCCCACGCTATGAACCAACCATCGCTCCACCTCAAGTGCGCATTATACTTATGTCCCTTCGC
>APFE031099772.1:15000-18253 GCA_000404065.3 Pinus taeda
CCAAACAGACGTGCCCTCGATCAAGGCCTCGGGCGCAAATTGTGTTCAAAAACTTGATGATTCACGAGATTCTGCAATTCACACTAAGTATCACATTTTGCTACGTTCTTCATCATAACAAGAGCCGAGATATCCGTTTCCGAGAGTCATTTCCACATATTACTGAAAATTCGGCCACAACACTAAATAGGGGCACCCCCCACAACAAATGCAAGGCCAAGGGCCAAAGGGAGGGAAAACGCATGAGAAAAAGAGAAACAAATGTGCCTACCCCCGTCAAAGTAGGAGGCTCGAACAGAGAATAATCTCCCAGAGCCCCACGCCCTCGCAAAATGGGGGGAAGTGCATGGAACAACAATCGAGAACGACTAGGGTGGCCACCCATGGAGCTCGCACTGCTTTTAGTCCTTCCCGAACACCATTCCACAAGAATTCCCCCTTTTCTTTGTAAATCTAGGGACCGAAAGGAAGAAGGGAAGAAAATAAGGTGAAAGAAATAGAGATCAAACGTGGCTACCGGCTCTGTCACGCAGAATTAGTCATTCTTGCGGACAAGACAGACCTTCCTAGAATCTAATGAAGACCCAATGACAAACAAACCAACCAGACACTATCTTTCTCTAAACATGCTTTATAAGTAATGGAAAACAAATGTGTTTAAGGGCCAACCTCATGTCCAACGCAAGTTCGGAGATGCCTTCGCTCCTTTGATCAAAGTAAGTTCCTTCATCGCAAACCTGCAAGCACAAACAAGGCAAACGATTAAATAGCACCTGAATATCCAATATTATAAAACATATTTAACATGGAAGTCAAGAGTCCATGAAACAAATAGCATAAGATACTTGTTGAGAAAAATAAGCTTGATTGTATTAATTCAAAAGAAAATAACCTTACAACCTTTGCCTTGACGCTGTACAAGCTCCTTCCAGGGTCCAACAAGAAGTCTCCTCTACTTTGACAAGCTTCACTCACTCCCTAATGGGGCAAAAAAGGTATGTGATCTCTCCTCTTAAGCTCAAGTAGGAAGTCTTGATTTCACTAGCATTTACCCTCAAAAGTTCAGCTTCTAACCTCTCTGGCCACTGACCCAATGCCTCAATTTATAGTGCAATGGAGATCAGTTACCAGCTCCTCCTTCAACGGGATAGATTCCTCCTTCAAAGGGATAGCTCCTCTCAACAAGGGATTAGTTCCTCCTATGATGGGATGCATGAACCACTTGGAGCGAACAATCCATGTCAAAATTCCTTCTAGAAAACTCTAGAATTAACCCAAAGTGATTTTTTTAAGATAAAAATTGTGCCTTTTGACTTTCACAGGGGTACGCACCCTCCCCTTTACATACAGAGCGTATAAGTACACAAATAACCTAAACAAAAGGTGCGGGCCCGCAGGCAAAAGTAAGAGAAAGTGCAGAACCAGAGTTACATTGCTTTTTTGATGTCTTTCTCTCATTTCCAAAGCTTGTTTTGAAGAGCTGAGGACTAAGACTTGCTTAGGAAGCTGGCATAGGTAATGATAGACCCACACCAACTGAAAATAATCAAGGTGACGATATTTTTGTGTAACAGATTGCCCCCTAAAGTGCGAAGTCTGTAGTATATGAGGATTTTTCATTTATCATATAGGAAGACTGAAGTACTTTATCATTTCGAGGATCATCTTGCGGAGAGCCCAATTGGAACCTGTAAAAACATTCAATGCAAAATATATATATGAGATCATATCATCGCTGAGGTAGGTATTCCCATACTCAGATAAAAACTGACTAAGAGACTGAAAACTGACTAGAAGACTAACTATTGCTCTGAGATGGGAATGATTTCGTAACATATCATAAGTACAGACACATGTGGACACAGTATGGGTGCAGCCATATGTTTATGAATAGTTCATAATATAATGAATACAAAATTCCTCGCAACCTGGATGGTGGAAACTAGATCTAGAGTCTTCATTTCTACGTCCCGAAATAGTACGATTCTATCCATGCGATTAAATGTGTCGAAGTCGAACATGGTAGAAACCTCTTGATTACCAGTCAATGATGTAAACTGTTAACAAGCGTGAGAGAAACCACCAATAATGACAATGGCTCTCAAATTACTCAGCACAATCCATGAAATGTGATAAGATGTGTTGATGTTGAACATGTCACGGAATCCTTTTATCGAAAGTCGATGATGTAAACGGTCGTCAAAGGCGAGAAACCTGCCATTGCGGCATGCAGATATCAAGGTACTGGCGATTCCTAGATCATCTTTCTAGATAACGAGTCAGAGTCGATAGAAAGCGATCTGTCATAAGCAAGCCCACGACACGAAATCATAGATCAAGTTGAAGAAATTTAGTTGCAAGGACTGACTCAGGGATGGTCAAGATGGATGACAAACATTTTGCAGATGAATGGCTTATCTTCACTGAGCTCTTGAACACATAACGACAGAACAGATGGTTTGGTGATGATTGACCCAAAGTTAATACCCAGAAACCGGCTGAAGACTTTCAATATGGTTCGATCAACTGTTAGGTAAAGGATTTCCCAACCCAGGTGAATGAAAGTGTCGTGTTCAAGAGTGGTTATAAAGTATGACAAACAGACTCTCTTTTCTCTCTTTTCCCCCACCATTTCTGGCAAGTACCTCTTTATTTTTTACAAGCTTGAGGAGGATAACATATGCTTGATTATAAGCTCACCCTTCGGGTGAGTCCAACTAGTTTAAATGCGAACCCTAAGAAGGAGTGGTTCATTCCTGTTTGTAATAGAACAGGTCCTTTACTGTCGAATTTTAACGAGTCCAGTATAGGAGAAACTCTGCGTTTTTCATTTTTAGAGAGTCTGAAAAAACTTAAGAAGACTCCAGGGTTTGACTTTTTCGTAAATTTGTGTCTCACAAGCCCGAAAAAGTATAAAATAATACTTGAGAGAACCGCTTGATATTTTACGACCAAGGAGTACTTTTCGTTATTAGTGTCTTTGATCCAAAAAAGTAAAAAAGGGACCAAGGACACATCGTTTTATAACCAATATCGAATTTGAAACGACAAAAATCCAGCGATCTTTTTATGTTTTTACGGTCGAAAAAGAGCTGTAAATCGATCGTATTTTAATTCCGTTTTAACGAGCTTAAAAGAAAAACTCAGCAATCTTTTCATGTTTTAGGAGTCAGAAAAGGGCTTAAAAGATGACTCTGGTTAAAAATGATCGATTTCGCCTGAATAATCCTGTTATCTTGCACAAAAACACGAA
>APFE031099788.1:1710-35031 GCA_000404065.3 Pinus taeda
CATCTCTTCGACAAAAATAGCGTTGGAATCCAAGTAGGTTTCTTTTACCCACTTGTTAATTACAACTAGGAACCTGCAGTGTAGCATTGTTTGATTGTTGCTAGACCCCCTTTGGGCTAGTAGGGATCGCCTCTATCCGTAGAGGGGATTTACCTCTCCAACAGGACTTATTTGAGATTAATGAAGATGATGTTAGAATCAAACTTTTTTCTCTCTCTTTGCAAAGTAGAATAAAGCGTTGGTTCAAGAATTTACCTATTGCAAGCATCTCAAATTTCCAACAGTTTGTCAAATTTTTCCATGATAGATGGATAATCAAATTCAATCTTTTTGTGATCATAGAAGAATATAATCAGTTAAAAAGATAGCCAAATGAAAAATACAAAAATTTTATGACAGATTTAATGAAGTCTATTATTCGATGCCATTAAATATAAGACCTCCTCCTGATTTAGCTCTCTTGCATTATCCAAAAGCATTTGATCTAGAGATAGAATTTTAGTTAAGAGAAAGAAACCCTTCAACACTAGAACAAATGCTAAACATTGCAGTAGATGTAGAAGTTAATCTGCAAATTAGAAGAGAAAAGTTGAAAGCAGAAGCGGAGAAGAACAACATTGCAAAGGTAAAACTCGATATTTTTCTAAGAAAAATAGAGGAAAGGATACAAAATATCATCATGAAAGATAAAAATTTTGTTAAAAATCACCATGACACATTTATTTCACAAAAAGAAGAGGTTGATAGCCATGAACAAATTCCTGCTAATTCCAACTACCATAGATCAGAAGATAGATTTATACAGAAATATGTGGAGAGGAAATCTGTTGATCTAATGTGTATGTTTGATGACATTAATTCTTTTAATGATTTGCCTAAGTATGATCAATATGATGATAATTATGTTCTTCAAATCCAAACTAACTTTACAGAGCAATCAGAAACTAGTTTGGGAAATAAATAAATTCAGTTTCAGCAGCTTGAAAATAGTGATCATCTTATTCATATTAGCTATGAAAGTGAGGAAGAAAGTGTAGAAAATTTGGAAATAAGTGAAGCTTCTTTGCCTCTTTGTTTTGCTTCATTTTAGTTCATCAGAGAACTTTAAAGCAATAAAAAATCAGCAGTCTTTAGGTATTGACATTAACAACAAAGAAGACAATAAACTTCCTGATCAAGATCCTTCAGTTTCACAATTACAATTGTCAAATTCCATTGAAACACCTGATCAAATAATACAGGAAAGTTCTATGCCTCTTTGTTTTGAATCATTTTAGTTTTTAAAGGAAATGTGGTATAAAATATCTAAATAAAAGGATGAGCAGCTTGTAGAAATATATGAAGTTCCATTCAAACCTATATGCAATAAGTTGCAACAATCCTTTCAAGTTTTTCATGATCCCATAACTGATGGGTTGGATAGTGAATGCAGTCAGAATTGTTCTTCATGAACTAATAATCATTTAGGATCGTTGGCCAGATAAATCATTCTTGTAGACAAGACTGATCTCCCTAGTATCCAATGATATATAGCAACAAAGAGCACAAGCAAATCTACTTTTCTCTAAACATGTTTCAATTCATTAATGTATACTAAGAGGTGCAACAGACCCGACCTCGGTCCAACACTTGTTTGAGGTAGTTTTACTCCAACAACTTCAAGCAGTTCCCATTTGATAACCTGTATACACAAATAAGCACACATCAAAGCATACCTGCGTATAACAAAACATGTTCATTATGAAGATCAAGGAGCTCATAAAATAAAATATTAGAGACAGTTCATTGAGAAAAACAAACTTGATTGTATTAACTTTATGAGTAAAAGAACCTTACAACCTTTGCCTTGATGTTGCACAAGTTCTTTCCAGGGTCCAACAGGAGTCTCCTCTACTTTGAAAAGCCTCACTCACTTCCCAAATGGCATGAAAGGTATGTGATCTCTCCTCTCACAAGCTCAAAAAGGAAGCCTATTTTTCAGCAGCATTTACCCTCAAGAATCTTCAAATTTCAACCTCTCTTATAACCAGCCCAATGCATGAATTTATAGTGCAAATGGAGGAAGTTGTAGGTCCACCATTGAAGGGATAAATTCCTCCTTCAATGGGATAATTACCTCATATCATGGAGTTAGCTCCCTTAGTTATGGAATGGATGAACCAAGGTGGAGCGGACTTGCCAGCGCAATATTCCTTCTAGAAGTGTCTAGAAGTGACCCAAGATGAGTTTTTTAGAATAAAATCATGCCTTTTTAAATTTTATAGGGGTTCGCACCCATTACTCAATAGATAGAGCGGTCAAGTTCACAGGAAACATGACCATTGGGTGCGGCACCGCAGGCAATGCTAGGAGAAAGTGTGAAACCAGGATTTGAGATATTTTTATGTTCTTTCTCCCATTTTCAAGGCTTGACATGAAGAGCTGAGGTTTAAGACTTGAAAAGGAGGTATATATGAGTGTTGATGGACTCACAAAAACTGTAGAAAGTCATGGTGACAATTTGTTGTGTAACAGATTGCCCCCTAAAGTGCGAAGTCTGTAGTAGATGAGGATGATTTTTTATCATCTAAGAAGAGTGAAGGACTTTATCATTTCAAGGATCTTCCTGTGGATACCCCAATCGAACATGTAAAAACATTCAATGCAAAATATATATATGTGAAAGTATCATCGCTGAGGTAGGCATTCCCATACTCAGATGAAAACTAACTAAGAACTATCTAATCCTGCTCCGATATAGGAATGATTTTTTATTACATCACAAGTAGGAATACATGGACACAGTATGGGCACAACCATCTATTTATGAATAGTCCACTATATAATGATAACAAAATTCCTCGCAGCCTGGATGGTGGAAACTAGATCCAGGGCCCTCATTTCTACTTCCCGAACTAGTACGATTCTATCCATGTGAATGAATGTGTCGAAGTCGAACATGGTAGAAACCACTTGATTACTAGTCAATGATGTAAACTGTTAACAAGTGTGAGAGGAACCACCAGTAATGTCAATGTCCCTCAAAGTACTTAGTACAATCCATGAAATTTGAATGAATGAGTCGATGTCGAACATGTCACAGAATCCATTGTTCGAAGGTCAATGATGCAACCTGTCGTCAAAGGCGAGAAACCTGCCATTGAGGCATGCAGATTCCAAGGTACTGATGATTTCTAGATCATCTTTCTAGATAATGAGTTGGAGTCGATAGAAAGCAATCCGTCATAGGCAAGCCCATAACACGAAATCATAGATCAAGTCTGAAGAAATATATTTAGCAAGAACTAACTCAGGGGTGGTCAATGATGGATGGAAAATATTTTGCAGGTGAATGGTTTATTTGCACAGACCTCTTGAACACGTAATGACACAACAGATGGCTTGGTGACACTTGACCCAAAGTTAATACCCGGAAATTGGATGAAGACTTTCAAAGTGGTTTGATTAACTATTAGGTAAAGGATTTCCCAACCCAGGTGGATAAAAGTGTTGTGTTCAAGAGTGATGGAAAGTTTTTTCAAACACAGAGTACAACAAATAGGTTCATTCTTCTCATTTTTCCCCCACCATTTCTGGCAAGTACCTCTTTATTTTTGACAAGCTGGAGGAGGATAACATTTGCTTGGTTATAAGCTCATCCTTTGGATGAGTCCAACTTAGTTTAGATTTGAACCCTAAGAAGGAGTGGTCCGTTCTTGTTTGTAATTGAACAGGTCCTTTACTGTGAAATTTTAACGATTCCAGTATGGGAGAAACTCGAAGTTTTCAATTTTAGGGAGTCAGAAGAAAAACTTAAGAAAACTCCGTGGTTGTCCTTTTTCGTAAATTTGTGTCTCCCAAGCCCGAAAAAGTATAAAATAATACCTGAGAGAACCACTTGATCATTATGACCAAGGAGTACTTTCCATGATTAGTGCCTTCAATCTGAAAAAGTAAAAAAGCGATCGAAAACACGTCATTTTATTACCAATATCAAACTTGAAACGACAAAAGTCCGGCAATCTTTTCATGTTTATACGGTCGGAAAAGAGCTGTAAAAGGACCATCTTTTTAATTCCGCTTTAGCGAGTTCAAAAATAAAAACTCGGCAATATTTTCATATTTTATGAGTTAGAAAAGAGCTTCAAGAGGACTCCTATGTGTTTTTTGTTGAAAATGATCAATTTCAACTGAATCCCCAATATTCTGCACAAAAACTGCAAACATTACTTATATCTGTTTAAAAATAATAAAAATGCACCAAAAAATGACCTTTTCAAAGTAAAAAATAAATAAATTTAATTTATTTATTCAAAAAATCTTATAAAAATGGTTTTTACAAGTTCATTTTTACTATTTGCCTTTGGAGTAAAAAGTAAGAGCTTTTGGTAAAAAACTTCTTGTGGAGATTGCGAAAAATCCGACTGCTGGAATTGAGAACCGTCTTCTCCAAGCAATCAACAATGTCCCTGACTTGCATTTTATCCATTTGAAATTTTATTTTAGGGTTTAGAAATCGTTTTTTGGAGGGAAATTAGGGCAAAAAATTGCCCGCGGGAGTTGCGCAAGGGCGCCATGTGGCCCCTGCGCACCCCGACTTTTCTGTGCACATAGAAAAGTAGGAGTGCCGCACCTAGCCTTAAGGAGAAGTGCGCACCTATGCACTGTCTCTAAAGGGATGGATGCGAACCTCACAGAATGCGGATTTTGAACCCTAGTTTCTCCATTTTTGCCCCATAGAATTTTGGAATGAAAATTCTAATCCACCTATTTTGCAATGTAGGTACGCAAGATGCTTGTTTGGCGGGAAAGAGAGCAAAAGGACGTGGATCAGGCTGCATTACTTCATCCACCTTCGTTACAGGCATTGAGAGCATGCGGGCTGTTCAAATTTTGGACCACACCTGGCATGAGGGCACAGGTAGACTCTTTATAATGGCTGGTGAACAGGTGGAGCATACAGGACCAGTGCTTCATTATTGGTGGCAACTGGCTCGAAATCGAGCTGGATGACATATACTTTTTGACTAGCTTGCCCAAGAGAGGCGAGCAATTATCTCTATTCGGATCTAGGCCAGGTGGCCAATCTGTCGCTAGTCTCCGACTAGAGTTCTGTAATAACTAGACTCCGGACAAACACATAGATGTTAAAAAAATCTCCCATCCTGAACTAAAGGTGATTTCCTTTACTGTTACCAGACTCTGCAGGAACACAGCATTGCATCTAGCTACAGGTTCCTAGATGCGCATGATAGTGGACTACTTCCGAGGCACCATCTTCAACTGGCACGATGCTTTATTGGCCAATGTGAAGGGCCAATTGACCAGGGAGAAGAATGGGCAGCTAAAGAAATTTGGTTATGGTTATTTAGCTGTTAGCTTTGCCCTACAGAGGGTACCGATGCTGGTTCCACAGCAACTCACTATTGAGGTTGGACTTCCCCAAGATCCTCAGGTTATGCGATGGGTTGCAGTTATGGCCCGCCATCCTGAGGAGGGTACTGAGGTTGTTCGATTCACTCCAGAGTATTTCCGTTGGTTAGAGAACCAACTCTTCATTATTCATGATTTTCCATACATTGGGATGGATTATCGTGGCGATCTCGACATGGCTCTTCCACCAGGAGAGCAATGGGATGATAGAGGTAAAATTTGTTTTCAACATTTTAATTTTATATGTATTTTTTGTATTTGCGAAAATCGTCCCAAAACTAATAGTAAAAGTTTTAAATGCAGATGTGGGTCCACGGCGATCAACCGCTCTCTAGCCCTATGATCAAAGACAACCAGTTGCTGCAGCACTGGCCCCACAGGACCAGTCAACAGAGAACTTGGCCGAGTTGGAGAGCCATCTAGAGCGCTTGACCCCAGATATTCCAGAGACCAACATAGATGACATTCCTCTTTGGCTTCAGTGCTATGTGATTGGGGTCCCAGGACCTTTTAGGAGGTTCCTTTCTAGGGTGGCCCAAGCAGTGGTGTCTTATCGGGATAATCACGAGTGATAGGATGATTGCCTTGTAGACTCATTTTTGGACTTTTGATACTATCATTTTTGCCGATCATAAGGTGTTTTTCAACCTATGATCAAGGATGATGTATATTTTGACACAGTCTTATGCTATGCTATGTTATTACTATGGTTATCTTGCAAAACATGTTTATGAGATGTTTTTAAATTTACTGTTTGATTTAATGCAAATGTCTATTTAACATTCAAGAAGCAATTGCATCTGCTAATGTATTTAAATATCTTGGAATGTGCTAATATTCTATGTAATCAAATTCTCGTCCAAGAGACCGACTCTCAAAAATAATCGTAATAATACTGGATTTCTAATGGCATAAACTCAATTAAGCTGTAATACAACGAGTTCCTAATCTAAATTAACAATCAAACTTCGAATTCCAAATGAGATGGATTCAGATAATAATTCAATCACTGCATTGTATTCTACAATGTTGTTCGTTGTTTGACCGAGGCTTACCTCGTGCATAGATACTAACTCGTTAGAGGGTGAATAAATAACCCAGGTTGCGGAAGAGATGTTCCATGTACTACGACAAGCGCCATCAGCAAAACTGATGTATGTTTGGAGAGGTGTCGGCATCTGCAATATCAAGAGTAAAATCAAGATAAGCAGGACTAATAATGAAAAACACTCTCAAAGTAAAGCACGCATCTTTAATCTAAGAACACACCAACTTAGAAAGAAACTAATCTAAGAAATCTCCACACTAATCGTTTAAGCATAATATCGCTTTAGATAAAGCCCATTCCTAGGTTTACCTAAAGAGACACCGTCAAAATCTTCTAGCTCATAGGCCCCTTTTGCCAGCTTCTGCTTGACAATATACGGACCATGCCACATGGGTACAAATTTGCTAGCCCCTAGCTTATCGTTTGCTTGATCATAAAGTAAAACTAGGTCACCTTCCAAAAAATTGCGGGGTGTAACATTTCAATCATACTGAGCTTTGATCCTTTTGGCATGAGTTTCGATAGCTAATGCAGCATTGCGTTGATTCTCATATAATTGAGCTAAGTATAATAAACATTTTTCTTCTTCGGAAGTGGCTGGCAATAATTGCACGACAATTTGTAATGACAGGATTTCACATTCAATGGGTAATATTGCCTCTAAACCGTAAACCAGTTGAAAGGGAGTAAAACATGTTGATGTTTTGACTGAGGTTCGGTATGCCCAAAGTGCTGAAAAATAACATGTTGTGCCAATTCGACTGATGAATCCCAATGATTCGTCGGATCATGCTAACTATAACTTTGTTGACTGCTTCAACCAGACCATTTTCCTGTGGGTAATATGGAGTGGAACTATCGTGACGCGGACCAAGATGATCTGTAAGTTCGGTCATCATGATGTTTTGAAAATGACTCCCATGGTCAGTGATAATTGCTTGGGGGACACCAAACCTAGCAATTATATGGTTGAAAATGAAAATTGCAGCAGTTTTTCCATCTGCCAAATGTAGGCATCGCCTCGGCCCACTTGGTAAAATAATCTATCGCAAGGATGATATACGCATACCCCCCGGCTAAGTGAGGGTTACATGTAATAAAATCGATACCCCATTTTGTGAATGGAACAATGGAAATGATAGGGTGGAGAGGAGCAGGAGGAGCGTGCATCTTACGATAAAAAATTTGGCAATTTTGGCATTTCTGGACGGCAGTAATACAATCTTTGAATAACGACGGCCAAAAATAGCCAGCGCGCAAAATCTTTTGGGCTGTGGCATGCCCATACATATGACCACCACACACTCCAGAGTGGCAGTCATTATGAACCTTCTCAGCCTCCTCATGAGTAAGGCAATGATGGAAAACAAAATCCACTCCACGACGATAAAGAGTATCTCCAATAATAGTGTAAGGTTGGGATTGGAATCGTATTTTCTGGCGTTGCGATCATGAAATATCTGGCTGAAAAGATTGGGTTTGGAGATAGACAATGATATCTCCGTACGATGGATCAACAGTGTTGATAAGGAACAAGGATTCATCCGCAATGGATTCTTCTACCACATGTTCGGTATCAGTACGAGGGAAGTCACACATTAATTCTGCAAAAACCAAAGACTTCTTTGACTTGGCCTTCTCAAATTCCAGGTCAAATTCCTGTAGGATGACAATCCATTTGGAATACTTGCCCCCAACAATTGTTTAGTCAAAATGTATTACATAGGGTTACAGTCTGAAATGACCGTGGTTTTGCGTAACAAAATGTAATGACGAAATCGTTGAACAGCTTGGACTGCAGCTAAGGCTAGTTCCTCCACATGTGAATATTTTAACTCAGTGGGAGTTAGAGTTCGACTAAGATAATAGATCACATATTCACTTTCGAATACATCCTGTTGAACTAAAACCATCCCAATGGTGGACTGGGAGGTGGCAAGGTACAAGAAGTAATCCTGGTTGTAGTTGGGAGGATGCAAATGCATGTTTAAGTGTATCAAAAACCGGGTGAAACCTTTTGTAATCTCGGCATAGTTAGGAATGAAACGACGTAGAAAGTTTTCTTTCCCTTGCAAACTCTAGAGTAGGCGAAGGGTCGAAGGAGGTGGTAACTTGACGATGGCTTCAACCTTCGAAGGATCGACGTGAATGTCGGCTTTGGATACAACAAATCCTAGTAATCGACCTATTTCAATACAGAAAACACACTTGTGCGGATTCAGCCGAATCCGATAATGCCTACATCTCATGAAAATGGCTCGTAAGTGAGTGAGATGGTCAGCTCTTTGTAATCAATGAGCTAGTAAATCATCGAGATAGAGCTACACAATGTGCTTGATGTCATGAAATGCATAAGACATTGCCCTTTGAAAAGTTGCCCCGGTGTTCTTCAGTCCAAAAGGTAACTTGCAATAAGCAAATGTTCCCCATGGACAGATGAATGTCATTTTTGGTGGATCTGTAGGTGGAATGTTAATTTGATTGTAACCAGAAAAGTCGTCCATAAAGGAGAAAATTTCGCTGTCGGCACAATCATTGATAATTTGATCAATATAGGGCATGGGATAATTGTCCTTGGGACAAGCACGATTAATATCCCTATAGTCGATGCATATTCTTATCGTCCCTTGTTTTTAGTAAATGGAACAATATTCGATACCCAATCCGTTAAAGGAATTGGATAAATGAAACCTGCTTTAAGTAATTTCTCAACTTCGATTTTGATGGTACATCTTTTCGTGGGTGTATCTGATGCAACCGTTGCCAGACGGGTTTAGCATCCAAGTAGGTTTTGATCTCATGAACAATGATTGAAGGATCAATTCCTGGAATTTCCTCATAGGACTAGGCAAACACGTTGCAGAATTCTTCAAATAGGGCTTTATATGTGTTGAATTTAGTGTCCATACAAGAAGCACCTATGTGAATGTTTTCAACAATCCCAGGTTTGACTGAAATGTCGATAAGAACAGTTCGAGAAATATTGGCTAAATTTTGTTCAGAATCAGGATGGTTCAATGGATTCTGTGGTTCTTTGCCGTATTCAGTGCTAAAAATGGATGAAAAATCATTTTCAAAATGATCAATCTCAAGTAAAAACGAAGACTTGTGATGAAGATCTTCCCATGGTAATGCATCAACAGACAACAGTTCTCGAATTTGTTCATCAGTGTGAACGGTTTCTAAAAAGGTCGTTGACTTTGAGGTTGAGATTGAAAGTGTTTTCCCATTGATCTCATTCACTAGATCAAGGTTGGTTGAATTTGAGTCGGAAAACGACTGTACTGCTTGATAAGCAACTTCAAAGGGACTCAAAGGCATGGCATCGCCAAGAGAGTCCACCTCGGAATCGAATGGAACGATCCAAGGATCGTCAAGAACAATGGATTCTGACGAAATCATATGAATGGTTGCGAAAGGAGATGGTACGTTGGGAGGAGGAAATGAAAAAGTTTTGAGTAAACCCGAATCTTTAACTAATCCTACTCCAACATCCTTATAAGGGATAACAGTTTTTCCAACATGTTGAATACTCTCAGCAAAGGATGGGTTGGACGAAAAATAAGTTAACTGATCTATTGTTACGATCTTTCCATTATGTGGGAACTTAATTAGCCGAAAGACCGATGAAACAACAACAGCCATGGCGTAAGACCAACTACGACCCAAAAGAAGGTTGTAATCTAGAGGGGCATCAATCACCTCAACATCTAGATTAACGGTTTTTCCTACGACCCCTATAGGTAAGTCTTATAAAATTCCATAAGGATGAAACCCTTGGCCATCATCCTTTAGAATCATCGGGGATTGATTAAGTGTAGGAGAACCAAGGGGTTTCCAAAACTGTATCGACATAATACACGTGGAAGCTCCCTCATCAATCAAAGTCCGAAAACAAGGTCTGTTTTTGACTAACACTGGAATCTGGAAAGCCATTTGATGAGGTAGATGAGGTGTACTATTTTCTAAATCAAAGACTATGAGGTTTGAGTCCTAAAGATCAACAGCTCCTATAGCCGACAGTAGCATTTTACACTGTGTTGGACAAGATTGCAGTGCTTCCAAAGCCGACATTGCTGAAGGTGAAACAGCTAAATCTTCAACAATGTTATAGTTCTGAGTAGCTCTTGCATGTGGATTGAAAGCTGACTTTTGAAGTATACCCTTAGCGAGCGGTTTGATTACTAAGTCGGGATTTGGTTTCTCGATCTGTAGTGGATCTGAACCAGATGGACTTGAGGTTGATGGATTAGAATTAGAAGATTCGGCTTCCTTACCACCAAGAGGACTTTTACTCTCGTAATCTTGTGATCGTGTCGCAATCCTTACATGTGACATCATCATTATGGGCTCTTCCGAGGCACTAGAGGAAGAACCTATCATTTTAATGTCTTGATTTGGAAAAGGATCCTTCAAAATAGTAGGTGTTTGCGAACCTTTGACGATTTTCATAACCTCGGCACGATGCGGACAATCCCTTGTAAAGTGCTCCTCATCGCAGATGAGACAAGGATATCGAGGTTTTCGTTTCTCATCAGTAGATTCACGTTTATCGGATTTCTCCTTTGAGTTCTGCTTATTCTTCTTCTTACCTTTCTTCTTGCCGTTAGATTTTGATTTGGTCGTAGATGATTCTACGACATGAACATCGACAGAAATTTCAGGTGAAGACTCTCCCTTAAGGGAATCTGGTAAAGTTATAATAGTTGAAAATATGTTTTACCTCCAGCATGAGGTGAAACACTTATTTATTAATAAGCCTACTTTTTCCAAATATATAGAGGTTGATGATATATATAGGAAAATGCTCAACATCCAGTTACTAGATGAAGAAAAATGGCAAAACATTTATGATTTACTGTAGTAAAAGCACAATAAAAATATAATTATACATTAAAAAGTAAATGAGCATGGTAAAAGGATGAAGACAGGCCAGCACAGTCAAGGTGTATCAGGTGAAAGGTTACAGTAAAACAAGGCATCCAATGTGAAAGCCAAACAACCTAGTAGCATAAAGGGCTAAAAATCAAAGTCTACATCCAATAGAACCAAAATAAAAGGGACAGCATGAAATAGTTCAATAGTTGTCTCTATCTTCTTGCAAGAAGACATTTTCCTTTTCCTAGATTAATTCTCAAATTAGTTTGAGATATTTTGTAATAAACATTTTGTATAAATACTTCACCATTCGAAGTATTTGGGGTGGATTATTTGACATTTGTAGAGTTATTGTGATCTTGAACCTAAGGGTGATTGTACCATTTTCAAGTCAATAGACTGGAGCAAGTAATAAAAGCATTTAACTACAGGATTCATGAGATGAGCCATTTGCAGTAAATTACTTTCTTTGTGTGATTTTTTTACCTTTCTTATGTGTTTTCAGAATCTTAAATGTGTTCTAAAATCCAAATGAATTAACTAGATATATCACTCAGAATTTCTTTAATTACACTATGTTTTGCACAATAATTTATTTACATGTTTTCTTTTGATACCCGGATTTGAGAACCCTTAATTTCTCTCCCATCCCAGTTGACTTCTTTCATTCCTTCAAAAGTCGGGTCTAGGGAACCCTTAATTTCTCCTTGGATCTGATTTGAAGCCATTCACCATTTATCCTCTGAAATCTGTAGTAACTCATCTATCTTCCCCTCTAGACCCTATTTTTAGAACTCAATCCAGTCTTGTTTGTCAGACATCCGACTCCATAGCCCAATGGAATAAGCCAAACCTCTGTCCATCTAAGTAAAGTGATCCCACCACCAAATTTTAAAAACAAAACCCAAGCACAAGAAAAAACTAGCCTAAAATAATCTTAACTAAAACAAAGTTAAATTATAAAGAGAAAGCCCTCTCTGAGCATCAGGAAGGCTAGGTCCTGAACTCCAAAAGTGGTTTGTGGTTACCTTTGGTTTTTCTTTCTTCTTACTTCAAAAGAGTTATCAAAGTGATAACATGTTGTATCGTGCTATGTTGTAACCAAAAAGGGTAAGAGGAAGTGGTTTATATAGGGAGAGGAGGATAAGGATGAGATCCACTCAAGGGGAAAGAAGGTCTTATCTCCTTGGGAAGGTCCACTTTTAAGGGGAAAGAACCTTATATGGAGTTCTCGACCCATATCCAACCAAACGAACATCCAACACATCACCACTAGAAGTTTCTAAATGTGAAACTCCATTTCTTTTTATAAAAGCATTCCACAAGTAGATCAACGCAGGTATTGGGCTAACAGTAGCACCGATCGGTGAAAGCCATAGTGTTAAACTTTTCAAATCGGCGCAGGTGAGACACAGCGAAAGAGCATTGACCTTAAAAACTAGGTTTTAAGAAGGATTCTCTAAAAATGTTCTGAAGGGAGTGGGGACTACTTTCTCAGGTATTAGGAATGAGGAGTGATAGGAGAGTGACAAATTACTGTGTAAGAACTTGTCCTTTCGAGCTCACTAAACCAATGAAAGTGACTAGAGTCACCTTTCTGTCCTTTCCTTAACTCTTAAAATGTGAAAACACAAAGTTTAGATCTTAGGTTGATACCAATGGCAACATTTCCTAAGTCTACCAGTCAAGGAAACCCCTCTGACGAGAATCCTAATCCTTTTCCTTCTTTCAGAAATACAGGTGCTCCCTATATGGAAATGTTGTCCCTTCCTGGATTGACCATTGGTCTTCTGGTTTGGTTATTTTCAACCTCGGTGGTCCCAAGTGTCCAAACTGCTTTTCAAAAGAGCTCTCCTCCACCTGAACAACATCAACCTCATTGTTGATCCTAAAGTTGAACCCTAACCTTCTTCACCTCTTTCTTCACCTCGTTCTTCCTCTTCGACTAGTGAAAGTCTAGATTCTAGTAACCAGGATGCTAAGAAGAAGAAGAATAGGATGAATAAGCAGAAGAAAAATAAGCAAGGGGGAAATCAAGCAGCCAATGCTATGGATGCAACTGATGTAGAAAAATCTTCCAATCAGCCTCGGAAATTAAAATTCCCTTGCATGTTATGTAAGGGTGACCACCTTCTTCATAATTGTCCTGGTATTCCAAAGGTCTTAGAAGTGTGGTCCATAGGTTCACATCAACCTTTGTCATTAGTCTCTCGTGATCTTGCTGGCGATAAACCTTCAACTAGTAAATCCCATGGGAAAAAGGGAAAAGTCAAATTTCCTGGTAAGTTTTGTGAATGTAATCATCCCATTCACCTTTGTCCTCTTATGGATGAAGCTTCCAAATATTTGGAAAACCTTACAGCTTCTCAACCTCATCTTTCAGTTGGGTATCAAAAGGTTTCCCCTAATCCTGCATTAGTTGATCCAGTGATTTATCAAAAGTCATCTTTGGTCAATCCCACTCTCTCTGAAATTAAGACCTGTGAGTCCGTTCTCGACCATGTATTTGTTGAGAAAATGGTAGAGTTGAGTCCACCTTTAGTTAACCGTACCATTCCAGTAGAGAGTGAGCCCCATATGGCTCATGTTCTTCTTGTTTCTTCAGTTTTGAATGAACTTGAGGGAAATCCTCCTATTCCCGAGGTGCATGAGAGCATCTCTTATGTTCCCATAGAGCAAGAGGGAAGCTCTCATGTTCCTATGACACCCCCTCCGAGTAGTTTAGTCACTTATTTTGATTGGAGTCGAGTAGTAGGATACCGTCTTCCATCTTATGTTCCTTTCCATATTAAAGTATAGTCTTACAATATGGCCATACAAGCACAGTCATAGATGAGGGTGCATCTGTTAGCATCCTGTCCTCAACTGCTTGGCAAGCTCTAGGTTCTCCTCAGCTTCTCCCTGTCACTAGAATCTGTTAGCTTTTAATAGAGGAACCAGTTAACCATTAGGGATCCTTCCTAATTTTCCTATTACTTTGGGAGGAAAGACTGTCTATATAGATGTGTTGGTTATCCAAGGTCCGTTGGATTTTAATCTACTCCTTGGCTGTGACTATGCTTACGTCATGGGATCTCTTCTTTATTCCCTCTTTTGGGTGATGTGTTTCTTGAATGAAGGAAGCATTGTGATCATTGTTCAAATTACATTCATTGGTCCTGAATAAACTTTGAATCAACCATCATCCCTAAATGGTTTTCATATGCAAGCGGTCTCACCCCCGTAACAGGTTAATTATGTGGCCACCTATTCCATGCCAAAATCTACTCATGATCTCATAGGTGATGTAGTACGCCATGTACTGGGGGAATTGGAGCCCGATTTTTCATTTGGATCGTTGGACATGTGCTATAGGATAAAATGCACGGTGTATGGAGAATGGAGATACCATCAAAGGTCTTCCCGGGACCTTTGGTAGATTGTAAGATTATCTGTAGCTGTCACAAAGTTACATGCATGTCCATAAAAAATAACTAACTATCAAAGCAAGAAAAATTTATTACCTCAAGCTTCCGTGTAGATTTGTTAGAGAGCACAATGTAGCTAGGTGGAAGTCCCCTGAGCTGGCTCTAGATCAAGTCCTGCACATAAAAGAGACAAGCATAATCACAGCATACAACCTTGATAACTAATACATGAACACATAAAAGACATCTAGTTACACATAACTAAGCTACTCATGCTAAAAGGTATTGGACAAACAAGCAAATGAATGATAGTACCAACACCAAGGAGTAGACAGTACAACTGCAGTTCTATATTAATGTCGAAAGAGTGATTACAACCATCTGTTGCATCAACCTTCCCTTACCCCTCCATCTTCTCTCTCTCTCCCTTCTTACCAACTTCTTATGCTTAGATTTGAGACTATGCTCAACAATCAAGTAAGCTACCCTTTCAAATGATCTGACCTCCATCACCATAGCCCTAACTTTGCTTATGTAGCAATTGAGTTAGGGTTTCCAAGTTCTTCCATGACTCCCTTAAGGTAAAAGCAATGATGTTTCCATGCTTTTCAGATCTTTCCCATTTGCCTCCTTCATTAGGATTTAGAAATCCCACAAATAGGTCGAACTTGAGATGTTTCCTTGCTTTTCTGAGTAGATTTAGGAGGGAATATAGAGATATTTATGAGTCAATTCACTCCTTTGACCTCTAGATTCTCATTAGGATCCACTAATGTTGTTCCTAAACTAACAACTAGAGTTAGTAGGGTCACTAATGCTCCCTTAGGCTTACATAAAAGCTTTATAAAGCAAGTTGTCAGTGTATAGCCAATGTTAGTGTGGAAACAAGGCATGTGATATTGGTCTTTTCTTCAGCTATCATGTCTTTCCCCTCTGAGTTTATGAGGGGGTCATTTTTTTGTATAACAGATGCCCCCTAAAGTGTGAGATTAGAGGTTGTGACAATGGCCAAAATACTTTACTTAACTGTAATTTTCCTTCTTCGACAAAGAGAGAGAGAGAATTGGAGCTTCAAGTGGTATGGGAAACCTGATACAACACATATATATAAAACAACTAAAATCATGTCCTGAGTCGGGCATTCCCATGCTCAGTAGCTATGTTAGAGTGATTTTCTCAGAAAAGAGATATGACGATGCTAGCCCCTGATAAGCACAATGTGAATCCAGTGTCATAATAGGATCATTCTAATGAGTTGTCTCCAAAAAACAATATACACAACTTGGAAGAGGAAGTAAGGCTGAGTGATGCAAGCCTCTACCCAAGGTCTTGATTTCCACTTCGCTGAATAGCATAGATCGATACATGTGAATATATGCGTTGATGTCAAACATGCACGAAATCATCTGATTACCAGTCAATAATGGAGACCATTAACAAACACGAGGAAGGCCACCAATAATAGTGATGGTCTCCAAGATGCATAGTACAATCTAACGAGTGTGCAAGATGTTTTTGTCATCCAACACCCATAGAATCGCTTAACCAGGAGCCAATAATGAGAACCCCTGATAAAACACAAGGTGACCTACCAATAATGTCTACAAGTACCAAGGCACTGAATGTGTTTCTAGGTTGTCTTCCTAGATAGAGTGTTGAAGACGATAGGAAGATACCTGTCGAAAGGTAGGCAATATTATGTCCTACATCAATCGACATGAAATGGGACAAGAATGATTTGTTTTTTGAGGAATCTTGGAGCATTGGGTCTAAACGACAAAGGGCATGATGAAAGGACATGCTTGATGGGTTGATGGAGGAAACAAAAGGTTAACCCTTGAAAAATAGAAGGCATGACAACAGTTTTAACCAAAGAGTGTTAGGATATAGAGATGCAAGAACATCAGGGTATTTAGGCTAAAAATCATATGATGGTAGGATTCATATTGAGAGGCCATCACAAGGAAGGTTTATTTGAGGGAGTGCCATGTTCAAGGGAATGACTGCTACCAAACCATGCTTTCTAATAATGAATGCAGTTGTATTGTCTACTTTCCCCATCTGATTATTTTAGTGAGTCCAGACGGGTAAACTCATCGATCTTTTCATATTTTAAGAGTCTGAAAAGGATCGTAAAACGAGTGACTCTATGCCCTATCTAATTAGTTTAATGAGTCTAGACGGGAAAACTCGTCAATATTTTCTTGTTTTTGAGAGTCTGAAAAGGATTATAAAAAGAGCGACTCTATATCTTGTCTGTTTAATTTAATGAGTCCAAATGAGACAACTCAGTGGTATTTTCATATTTAGAGAGTCTGAAAAGATCATAAAGAACGACTTCAGGGTGGTCCCTTTGTCATAGTTGTTAACCGAGTGCGACAAAAGGTTAACAGTATACCCAGATCGGTTACTTTTCTGTGAGTTAATATATTGAATCCGGATTAAGAGAAACCTACGTTCAATAGATGTTGACCTCATTTTGTTACGAGTATGAGGAGACGGACTAAACTCATTTTTCGTCATGAATTTTTAATGAGTCACACAATGATAAACTCAATATCTTCATCAAATTTTAACGAGTCAAATGAAGAAAAATCAAGGTATATTTTTCAGTTTATTGAGCAAGGAGGAAGAGGTAAAAGAACTGATCATTCCTTCTTCATAGATTTAAGGAGCCCGGAGAAGGGGAAAAAATTGGGGATTTTTCGATTTAAGAGAGAGAAATGGTCCCAAAAAAGCAAGTGCTCTGGTTGCTGCCATAGATTTTTAACGAGCTCGATGACAAAAAATCAGGATTTTTCAGTTTAACGAGCAAGAAAAGTAGCTAAAAGAATGCTCGGGTCATATTTATAAATATTTAACGAGACTAAAGAAAAAACTCGAGATTTTTTCAGTTTTATGAGCGATAAAAAATCGCCTAAAAAGAATGCTCTAATGATCTTTTTCAGTTTAATGAGCTAGAAAAAGTGTGAAATTGAGTTGTTCAGACCATCATTTTATGTTTTAACAAGCCCAACGATGAAAAACTCGAGGAGTTTTCAGTTTAAGAGTAAGAAAATGTCCCAAAAAATAACATGCTCTCTTCTTTGTGGTATTTTAATGAGCCCAAAGAAGGAGACTCGAGGTTTTTCAGATTAATGAGCAAGAAAAATACCATAAAAAGAACACTAAATCTTCTTCGTGGTAGTTTAATGAGCCCGAAGAATGAGACTCGAGGATTTTTTGGATTAACGAGCAAGAAAAATACCATAAAAAGAATGCTCGATCTTCTTCGTGGTAGTTTCACGAGCCTGAAGAAGGAGACTCGAGGATTTTTCGGATTAATGAGTAAGAAAAATACCATAAAAAGAAAGCTCGATATTTCTTGATCTCATGCTTGACAATAGAAGGGTCTATGCCATGCATTTCCTCATAAGGCCAAGGAAAAACATCGTGGAAGTCCTTAAAAGGATAGGTGAAGCTCGCAATTTCCTGAGGATTGTGATTGGCTCCAATCTGTATGTTTTTCACGATGCCTGTCATGACTGAAATATCGATGAGCAATGTCTTTGAAATATTGCCCATGTTTCCCTCCAAGTCCAAAGATCATATAGTCGTATATGGTGAGGAAATTATTATAGGTGTGTCAGATGACAACATTTGAATAGGCATCATGTCCAAGTCAGATATCGAAACACGATGGTGCGAGTCCTCCCAAGGTCGCTCTTCTAAACTCATGATCTCTCTAATAGCTTCATCCTTATGTAGGACTTGATTGAGGGGATCGAAATAAGGAGTAGTTATGGGAGGGGTGGTGGTACCATTGGTCGTGACCAAAGTGATGGGAGACTCAGATGTAGATTGACTGGCTTGGTAGGCCAATTCAGCTGGTGATAGCAGCATTTGTTCTACATGAGTGTCAATGTTTGAAGAAGCTAGTAGGATCCATGGATCGGTCTGTTCATGAGGAATAGATGAAAGCATATTGACCATCTGTGAAACCTTAGGTGGCTAAAGAGGGAAACAACGCATTAGGGAAGAAGCCTTCAGTAGATCGATACCGATACTGATGTAAGAGTCAGGTACTCCACCCACTAAGGGTACAAAGCTGCTAGGTAACGGGGAGTAATCTGGGGTGTAAAAGGACAGCTGGTCCACTATGACTTTCTTTCCATCTAAGGGAAATAGGATGATACAGAAGACCGAAGACACAATGGCATTCATGGAATAAGTCCAATTGTGGCCCAAAAGAATATTATAGTCGAGTTTATGATCCACGACTTCGATATCCACCATTACCGTTTTCCTACTCAGAGTGATGGGGTTGCTAGCTAGGTAACCTTTTTGGATGAAAGTGTAGCCATCGAAAGCTTTAAGAGAATTTGATGACGGGGATAGGGTTGGAGAAGCCAAAGTGAGAAAACATGAAGCCAACATGACATAGGTAGAAGCACCTTCGTCTATGACAATCCTATGTATACCTTTACCTTTTGAAAAGATTTGCACTTGAAATGAAAGCTGGTGGGAAAGGGGAGGTTTACATTTTTCCATGTCGAAAATTGCAAGCATGGAATCCTGTGGATCAATACCACCAATGGATGAAAGCAAAGCTTTTGTCTCTGTCGAACATGTTTGTAATACTTTGAGCATCGACATAGCCGACGACGTTTGTGCCAAGTCTTCTACAATGTTGTAGTTTTGGGTGGCATGTGCAGATGTATTGTGCGTTATGCGTCGAATTTCCCCTTTAGGGGGGCGAATCACAAGGTCAACAACTGGCCTTTCGATATTCAAATCATTAGGCAGTGGTGGGTTTTGACTTGAGGAAGGTTCCTCTGCATGAGTGATAGGAGCTCCATAGGATTTGGCTCTTGTTTCTAGATATACCGTTTCAAATGTGTAAATGGTAGAGGGTCCTTCACCAGCTGAAATATTTTGTGAACCACCATTGCCCCCTTGTGGGGGTTGGGGTCAGTTTGCAATGAGGTGTTGCTACTGCTGAGCAGGGAAAGGATTATTAAGGACAATGGGGGTCCTACCAGTATCCTTTTAGCAATGAAATATGTGCATTCTTGAAGACGCGGGAAATGATAGGTCATGTGGTCTTCAACACAAATTTTGCAAGGGAATCTGGCAGGTTTATCCTTTCCATCGTCAGGAGGCACAGTGACCTTATGCTTTGGTTTTTGCTACTTTGTTGACTACTCCTTAGAAGGAGCGGTATTTTTCTTATTCTTCTTGTTCTTACCACCGGGGTTTTGCGTAGAATGTATAGAGTTTATTGCAGTGGTAGGAAGAGTAGTCGATTTGGTAGATGGGTCCACTGACATCTGGGTAATGTGACTGTTGAGTTGTTTTACAATAGCCCGAGAGGTTGCACCAATAATCCCATCGACATGCGTTCTGGGGTGCTGAGTAGCGGAAGCATTTGAGTTGCAAGGGGCATTGGGGATTACGACGTAAAGACTGCCAGACTGTGAATATATCAAATTTAAGTGCTGGGCACGATGTATGGATTGGTCTTCTGTGACCGCACCACCTAAGGTGACATCCTTAGCGATTTGAGGGAGTAGGGACTTGCAGAACCAGTCTGCTAAGAGATAGTCTGGGAGGGGAGCTTTGACTAACCTCCACCTAAATCTCCATTCATGTATATGATCATAGATGTGGGTGGCGGTATCCTGTCGTAATGAAGTGAGGAGCTCTGTCCCAGTCTCACAACGGATGGGTAGCTAGAAGTTCTTTAAGAATTTCATTGCTAGAGCGTCGAAGGTATTTATTGATGTGCATGGTAACTCAATGTATCACTTGGTTGCGTTGCTAGTGAGGGTGCAAGTAAAAAGATGTAACCAGACACTACCGTCTACCATGGAGTTATAAACACACCAAATATGATAGGTGGTGATATGGGTGCCCGGATCCTCCCTTTTTTTCCCTTCAAACTTGGGGATGTCTATTGGTATTTTATGCGGGATTGGCAGCCAAAGTAAGTTATGATAGATGGGGTCATTTGTAAGTTTGTACAAGTCGGGATATCTAACATTGCCAAGAAAGGCAGAGTGTGTGGTGCCCCTGACTCAGACCAAGGCGTGCCCCTGACTCAGACCAAGGCGATGACATAGAACTTGAGGATCCTTGTGGCCCTCCCATTGTTTGAGTCCCAATATTATACGTAGGCTGCGTGGTATAGTAGTTTCCTTGGGGTATGGCGTTGTAGTGTGGATTTCCATGGGGACTGTGATGTTGGGGTATAGAATTTCCTCCAGGATAAGCAATGCTCCCTTGACTCATTTGAAATTGTGAGTAGGGGGCCCCCATGGATTGGTTGGGACCTCCTTGAGGATTCTCGCCCACCGCAGAACTAATCATATGTCCTTGATTGAGATAAGGAGTGCTCATGTCAATTAGTGACTAACCATGCACGCCTGAAAATGGAGGGGAAACTGTTACATTCCTGACCGATATATGCATATTGGGATTGCCCCCAAATACTTGAATTTGGGGGTTTGAACTATACAATGGATGCCAACCATATTGTTGGTTGACGGGACCCGTGCTAATCGTGCTATATTGAGTGTTATAAGGAGCGTTGTATCTAGCACTTGTCGAAGGTATAGAGTTTGACACTAAAGGGGTGGAACCTAGCATACGCTGGGTTCTACTCGTGGAAGGTGTCATGTGAGGGTTTGTACCTGGGACAAATGGGATAGTCGGGTTCGCCATCAATGGTGTGGTGGTGACTATCGACTAGGGAAGAAGGTGGGGAAAAAAGTGTCCACAAAGTTCCATGACCCGTTAGTCGTCGATGGGATGGATGGAAATGTTCCAACTAAAGAAACAGGGAGTACAGGTGCCACGAGAACCAAGACTGGGTCCAACGGATTCGTGAGCAGAGGGTTGAAGGGAGGAAGAAATCCTGCAGTAAATAAATCCTTCAGTAAACTTGAATCGTCGGTTGTCCAAACAGATTCCATGTGAGATCTTGGAGACTGATTTCTAGAAGATGGGGAATCTGGTTCACTAGAGCTCGGCAGATCTTCCACAATGAGTGGAGGAAGTCCTAACAATCGTCTAGAATGACGACGAGTGTGGGATGTAGCCATGGTGACCGTTAATTTTTATCAATAAATCTTATCGTGATATTCGTTAAAGTCTCAATGATAACAGTCAGGTACCTAAAAAATATAAAAGATACACTAAGTTGATGAATCACCAAATAAAGGGAAATGACCCTGTTTGATAAGCATCGATCACTGGAGATGAAACCTAGTATCACAATGAATAACAAAGAGGGTTGACCGAATGTATAGTTACGGTTACTCTAAAGCTTCGCCTAAATCTCAGATTAAGGGGCCAAGTACTCTCGTGAAGATGAGCACCCTCGCAAAAACTGAAGACAAAGTAGGTCCATCTGTGTTAGGTACCAGGGCAGCCCGCCCCAGTCACCTTGTGTAGGTCCCTAAAAGTTTGGTCAGTAAAGATACCTCAGATCACAAACACTACTGGGGCATACATAGTCGCAGAGAGTATGATGTGTGGGCAGGATACCTGAGTCCCCGACTCAGCTCTGAAATCCCCAAAGGGATCCCCAATACTTAAAATAGCCAAAGGAGTTGCAAGCGAAGGCAAGCTACCTTCACTTACAGTCCGATGTTGTCTCGTATTTAGCTCTTCTTTGAGAGGAGTGGTCCCGGTAGTATGAATGCAGAAGGAATTTTCTCTCTTTTAATGGCACTAGTTTTGGTTTCTAATCTTGGGTAGTTTACTCACACCACCTATCCTAAGATCCTATCTTGAACTAATGTTTGTTTGCTCAATAAAGAGTTACTGATTGATTTTAGGTAAATTTTATGTGTACTTTTTTAGTGTCTTCGGTAGGGGAGTTGACGTATGAAATTTGATGGGACTCTAACTCAGAAATCATGCAAAAGACAATGCTTAAAAAAAATTCAATTTGATGAAACAAGTTGTACTCTACAGGTGAGAGGCTTTCACATATTCATATTTTTTTAATGCATCCTAGTCATTATAACACATGCATAACCAACAAAAATCTTTCCAATGCTTTCTAACAACTATTTGAAACCAAAATAAAGTAGATTGTAACCAGTTAAGCAGAAGAATGAATAAAAGATTGTTGATTTTTCTTTGATAAAAACTTTTTAAGAAAGAAAAAAGCTTATTGCTTAAAAAAAACAATCTTTTAGGACACCGATCTTACTAACAAAATGCAGCTACAGATCCCTTTCAGTCAATGAGAAGGCTTTCCATCCCTTTGAGTTTACAGACACAGCTGTATGTCAAGATTTGGGGGACTAACGCTCTATAGCAGTGGCCATAGAGAGTTACTGGTTCTATGAATGCTTTGTTTGTGCAGACACAACACTTTATAAAGCACTGTTTAGTCTGCTAACTTGCGTTAGTGTGGGAAAAGAACTCAAATAGGGCTTTTAGGATCAGATTCAAGGCTGAATATATGAAGGAAGAATGCAGCAAGGTTTTGGTGGGTCAGAAAGGGAATGCAGAAGTATAGGGAGGTCTTAGAAGGAGGAGGAAACTGAGAACTATTTGGGTGAACCGGGAACTAAATGTATAGTCCCTAGTGGAGTCGCCAATTCTGCTATAGGATAAAATGCACGATGTATGGAGAATGGAGATATCCTCAAAGGTCTTCCCCAGACCCTTGGTAGACTTTAAGATTATCTGCAACTGTCACAAAGTTACATGCATGTCCATAAATAATAACTAACTATCAAAGCAAGACAGATTGATTACCTCAAGCCTCTGTGTAGATTTGCTAGAGAGCACAATGCATCTAGGTGGAAGTCCCCTGAGCTGGCTCTAGATCAAGTCCTGCACATAGAAGAGACAAGCATAATCAGAACATAAAACCTTGATAACTAATACATGAATACATAAGAGACATCTAGTTACACATAACTAAGCTACTCATGGTAAAAGGTAGTGGACAAACAAGCAAATGAATGATAGTACCAACACCATGGAGTAGACAGTACAACTGCAGTTCTATATTAATGTCGAAAGAGTGATTAAAGCCATCTGTTGCATCAGCCTTCCCTTACCCCTCCAGCTTCTCTCTCTCTCTCCCTTCATACCAAGTTCTTATTCTTAGATTTGAGACTATGCTCAATAATCAAGTAAGCTATCCTTTCAAATGATCTAACCTCCATCACTATAGCCCTAGCTTTGCTTATGTAACAATTGAGTTAGGGTTGCCAAGTTCCTCCATGAGTCTCTTAAGGTAAAAGAAATGATGTTGCCATGCTTTTCAGCTCTTTCCCATTTGCCTCCTTCATTTGGATTTAGAAATCCCACAAATAGGTCGAACTTGAGATGTTTCCTTGCTTTTCTAAGTAGATTTAGGAGGGAATATAGAGATATTTATGAGTCAATTCACTCCTTTGACCTCTAGATGCTCATTAGGATCCACTAACATTGTTCCCGAACTAACAACTAGAGTTAGTAGGGTCACTAACGCTCCCTTAGTCTTACAGAGAAGCTTTATAAAGAAGGCTGTCAGTGTATAGGCAACATTAGTGTGGAAACAAGGCACGTGATCTTGGTCTTTGCTTTAGCTATCATGTTTTTCCCCTCTAAGCTAATGAGGGGGTCATTTTGTTGTATAACAACATGTATCCATTCCAAAGTGTTGTTGTCCCATCTAATGAGAAACTCTTGGAAGCCATGGCCTCTTTTGATTTGTGATCCAGGAATATGGAGCAAAGTTCCTTGTCTTGTGTGAAGCTACTTAAAAAATGAAACAAGGGCTAGTGAAGAGTTCCTTTTCTTATGTCAAGCTCATTAAAAAATGAAACAAGGGTCATGTGGATAGTTCTTTTACTATGCAAACCTCGTTAAAAAATGAAATAGGTCCCATGAGAAAAGTTATTTTACTTGTGTCAATCTCATTAAAAAATGAAACAAATCCCCTTCCAATTCGAGCCTTTGATGAGATCTTGTAAAATCCCAGTCAAGTATTTCGCTTGATATCGTAAGTGAACCTTCCTCCGATCCACTTGGGTAAGTGAAATGAAGCTTGGGGGACATGTACCTTGAAATGAGTCATTATGCTGGGGGCATGCAAACTTATTCAAAGAATAGTTTATCTTTGTTTCATGCTTGTGTAAAAATGAAACCATCTTCAAGTATAACCAAGCATAGTTTGTTTCTATTTCAAGCTTGTGTAAAAATGAAACCATTTCCATTTTACATCTCCTGATTATTGTTTTTATCAGCCGATTTTTGCCAGATTAACCTTGGTTTTGTCATTCCATCATCGCCATCTCTTTGGCCAATCATATGATTTCACTTGGTTGTTTTACCCTTTCTTGGGGAACATCTGCGATGAGTGGTATTATTAAATAGGCTCTTGAAATTTACATGTTTTGAGAAGTTCCCTCATGACCAGAACCAATTTCTCTCATTTTATACCACTCGTTCCTCCAGGTCTAGTCCCCTTTCAGTGCTTTTCAGACTCCAAAAGTATGAAAATATTGTGGAGTACTTGTCATTTTTAACTAGTTAAAGTAAATGAACTGAAGTCTACTCAACATAAGTTTAACCCTTTTCTAGACTCAGATAGACTACTGTACGAGAAAGGAACACCTTAGTCGAACATGGCTAGGCAGTTCCCTTGGATTTGTTTTCTACCTTTGTAGGTTCAAGGGACAAATTACAAAAAGGGACATGATGGAGTTTTATTTTTCGTCCCTTTTTCAAACTCTCTAAATGTGAAAAACATACCGAGTTATTCTTATCTCGGACTCATTAAAACTTTATGATGAAAGCCTCGTCGCCATGATAAGACCAAGCTTCTCCTTCCTAGGTCTCGTAAGACTTACTAGGATAGATTCATTCGAAGGATGAACTTACATGATGAGCATATGTTATCCCCTTCAGGCTTGTGATAAAAGTAATTGGGGTACTCGCTAGAAATAGTGGGGGAAAAATGAAGATGAAACATCCTTTGTATAAGGAGCATATCGCTCTTGAACATGACACTCTTCTTCTCTTGTGTCAGGTCTGGGATATCCTCACTCAGTCACTTGTCCTTCCAAGTTTGGGTTATCCATTTAACCTCTCAACTAACTATTCCATCATTATGACCCTTAGTCCTATGTTGAGTCTAATGCTACCACACTCCGGAGTCGTGTCGCCAATATGTTTAAGAGAACTCCAATATGTAGTTTTTTACCTATACATCATTTGGGTCATTGTTATAGTCTTGAAAATTATTCCACTCTATTCCTTGTTTCATGTCGATGATGGGGGATTCATCATTTCCCTCCTTTGATGGGTCACTTATTGTCGACTTCAACTCATTATCGAGGAACATGACTTAGAAACTCCCTTTTAGTACCTTAGCATTGGCATGCCCTTATCATCATTAGCTTTCAATCAGGTGATTCCATGAGTGTTCGAATTCAACTTCATTATCACGTTCATAGATTGTACTATTGTATAACAAGAGCCATTGTAATTATTGGTGGTTTCTCTCATACCTGTTAATGGTCCACATCATTGGTCGGTAATCAGGGAGTTTTCTAGCATGTTCGACTTCAACACATTTATTCGCATGTTAGGATTCATACATTGATCGGGTCGGGATGGAGTTCAAGACCCTGAGTCTTGTCTGTTATGAATCAAGATGCATGGATTTATATGTTATTCATTATTTTACACATGTTTATACTATACGAATGATTGTGACGAAACTGTGGGACTTTCTATTTATGATGATCCTTGTTATCTGGATGGTTGTGCCCATGCCATGGATCTTTTCATACAATCTTCATCATCCAGATGGCTGCATCCATGCCATGGATTCATGTCTTGATATCATATATGTATATGTATATGTTTCCTTGATTTGCAGGTCTCCTGAGAGTGTGCGTCCTCATCCTTGCAAGAGCTCGTAAAGCATCTCTGTTGGGCACGTGATCCCCCAAGGGAAGTTCTGGGGCTTAGAGCCTAGATTTTGGTCATTTTTGTAATTCTAATGTAGACTCCACATTTTGTGCATGTGGAGCACGTAGTTTGTTAAAGAGTCGTAGGGTTGTCTGCCCTTATTTGTTTATTGTAATGTCAGCTGTAGAAGATCTACCCATTCCGTGAACCATGGGATTGTATAAATAGAGCGAGGCTCTAAGTAGCTAAGCTAAGAAAGAATATAATCTAAGATGAAGCATATATGATGTATACGAGATAGATCTGAAGTGAAAAGTCTTGTTTTGGGTCGTAGAGTAGGAACAGGCTCTGCAACTGAGTGCAAAGAGGCCTAGTAGTTCGCAAGTAAGTGCGTGGACCCTTGCAGCTGAGTGCACAGGGCTAGTCGAGTCTATAAACAATTGGAAGTATGAATAAAGAGACGTTTCTACCATTTCTATGTATTTATTTCCTGTTTATGCATATCTTATCTTGGGTATAAATTTCACTTCTAATGCTTATATGATGTGCGAATCTGTATAATTTTATTGATTAAGTGAACGTAAGTAGGAAGATCTGCTTATGCGAAGATAATTAAGACTTGTCACTATGATAAGTAAGATACTTAGTCTAGTTTGGGAGATAGCGTAGTTCGATACCATACCAATGAGAAAAGACTTAAGCCCCTGGTTAGGGCTACGCGAAAGTTAGTATAACAAATCATGAAGGCATTGAAGGGTAGAACAATGTGCGAATCGACATGCATGAAGGCAGGTCCAGTTGGACTAAACCGACATCACAAACATCTCAAGGGTGCGGAAACTTGGTTCTAGCATCCCCTCATACTACTTTGGGTGAGACTTCAGTCTGCACTCTGCGGGCTACTGCTAAAAGGGCTAGTAGTGTAGGGATTTGTTTGGCTAAATAACTCCGAACCTAGGTCAGCCCCCAATAAGCCAACAAATGGTTCCTACCAGTCTGCAGCTGAGTGTGTATACCCCTATAGCTGAATGTGCAGTGCGAGTCGAGTTTGTAAACAGTTGGAAGTATTAATAAAGAGAAGTTTCTACCACTTCTGTGTATTTATTTCCTATTTATGCATCTGTTATCTTGGGTATAAATTTTACTTCTAATGCTTATATGATGCACGAATGTGTATAATTGTATTGATTAAGTGAACGCAAGTAGGAAGATCTGTTTACATGAAGATAATTAATATCTATCACTATGATAACTAAGATACTTAGTATAGTTTGGGAGATAGGGCAGTTCGCTGCCATAGCAGTGTGAAAGGACTTAAGCCCCTCGTTGGGGCTACGCAAAAGTCGAGTATAACAAATCGCGAAGGTATTGAAGGGTAGAACAGTGTGCAGAGCGACCTGCAGGAAGGCAGGTCTAGTTGGACTAAACCGACATCACAGACATCTCAAGGGTGCAGAAAGTTGGTTCCAGCATCCTCCCATACTACTTTGGGTGAGAATTCAATTTACACTCTGCGAGCTAATGCCGAAAGGGCCAATAGTGTAGGGATTTGTTTGGCTAAATAACTTCGAACCTGCATCAACCCCCATTAAGTTAACAAATGGTTCCTAGTAGTCTACAGCTGAGTGTGCAGTGTGAGTCGAGTCTATAAACAGTTGAAAGTATTAATAAAGAGAAGTTTTTACCATTTCTATGTATTTATTTCTTGTTTATGCATCTATTATCTTGGGTATAAAGTTCACTTCTAATGCTTATATGATGCACGAATGTGTATAATTGTATTGATTAAGTGAATGCAAGTAGGAATATTTGTTTACATGAAGATAATTAAGATCTGTCACTAAGATAAGTAAGATACTTAGTCTAGTTTGGGAGATAGCGCAGTTCACTGTCATAGCAGTGTGAAAGGACTTAAGCCCCTCGTTAGGGCTGCGAAAAAGTAGAGTATAACAAATTGCGATGGTATTGAAGGGTAGAGTAGTGCGCGAAGTGACCTGCATGAAGGCATGTCTAGTTCAACTAAATTGACATCACAGACATCTCAAGGGTGCAGAAACTTGGTTCCAACATCCCCCCATACTGCTTCAGGTGAGACTTCAGTCCACACTCCGCGGGCTGATGCTGAAAGGGCCAGTAGTGTAGGGATTTGTTTGGCTAAATAACTCCGAACCTAGGTCAGGCCCCCATAACCCAACAAATGGTTCCTAGTAGTCCACAATTGAGTGTGCAAACCCCTGTAGCTGAGTTCGCAGGGCAAGTTGAGTCTGTAAACAGTTGGAAGTATTAATAAAGAGAAGTTTCTACCATTTATGTGTATTTATTTCCTATTTATGCATATGTTATCTTAGGTATAAATTCCTCTTCTAATGCTTATATGATGCATGAATGTGTATAATTGTATTGATTAATTGAACGCAAGTAGAAAGATCTGTTTACCTGAAGATAATTAAAATTTGTCACTAAGATAAGTAAGATACTTAGTCTAGTTTGCGAGATAGCGCGGTTCGCTGCTGTAGCAGTGTGAAAGGACATAGGACCCTGGTTAGGGTTGTGCAAAAGATGAATATAACAAATCACGAAGGTACTGAGGGGTAGAAGAATGCACGAACTGACCTGCGAAGGCAAGTCTAGTTGTACTAAACCGACATCACAAACATCTCAAGGGTGCAGAAACTTGGTTCCATCATCCCCCCATACTGCTTCAGGTGAGACATCAATATGCCCTCCGCGGGTTGATGCCAAAAGGTCCAGTAGTGTAGGGATTTGTTTGGCTAAATAACTCAAACCTGGGTCAGGCCCCAATAAGCCAACAAATGGTTTTGTTGTTAGGACTGGAATCTGCATAAGAGATGTGTGATGTCATATCATTGGAATCCAACTAAGAAAGAAATTGAAGGTTGGTTGGATAGAAGAATTCACGAGTTCGCAGTGCAGGAGAACAGAAACTCGCGACTGTCAAAAGAAGAGTGGCTAGACAGCTACCTGTATATAGAGATCCATGAAATATTTTTTGCGTCCTTCTGTACTGAGCTATACGAGTGGATCATGAAGCTAGCAGATAGCCAAGGAAGGTGGAAACTTGATGGCCCTATTGTGTGGGCCCCAAAGCTAGTGTGAAGGTTGGAAGTGTCGGAGGATAAGACCACCCAAGTCATTGATCATTGGCTCGATCAGATTATGTGAAGATTTCTTACTGAGTTCGTGGTTGACACCTCAACTAGCTATAATGTTGGGTGCGGGATCCCCTAAGGGATGTTTTGGGGCTTAGAGCCTAGATTTTGGTAAAAAATTGTAACTTTGATGTAAAGACTCTGGATTTTGTGGGCTTGAAGCGTGTAGCTTGTAAAAGAGTCATAGGGTTGTCCACCCTCAATTTTGTTAATGTAATGTCAACTGTTAATTTTATTAATCTAGCCACGGTCAGCGAACCATGGGATTGTATAAATAGAGCGAGGCTCTAAGTAGTTTTGGAGATTCATAATGGAAGAATGAATGATGTATACGAGATAGGTATGTGTAGTAAAGTCTAGTTTCGGGTCATAGAGTAGGAGAAGGCTCTGCTGCTGAGTGCACAAAGGCCTAGTAGTCCGTAGCTAAGTGCACAGACCCCTGTAGCTAAGTGCGTAGGGCAAGTCGATTCTGTAACAGTTGAAAGAATTAATAAAGAGAAGTTTCATATCAATTTTGTATATTTATTTCCTATTCTATGCATTGAATATATTGGGTATAAATTGCACTTCTACTTTTTATATGATGCACGCATATATATGATTGTGTTGATTAAGCAGATGAAAGATATAATATCTGTTTACACGAATTTAACCAAGATCTGTTAAGAAGCTAAGTAAGATACGCAGTGTAGTTTGGGGAAATAGTGCAGCCCACTTGCATAGGAGCGCAAAAGCATCTCAGCCCCTGGTTAGGGCTACACGAAAGGCGATTATAATAGATCACAATGGTATTGAAGGTTAGAACAGCACGCGAAGTAACGTGCATGAAGATAGGCATAGTTGGACTAAATCGACACCACAAACATTTGAATGGTGTGGAAACTTGGTTCTAGCATCCCCTTATACTGCTTTGGGTGAGAATTCAGTCCACGCTCTGAGGGCCAGTACCGAAAGGGCCAGTAGTGTAGGGATTTGTTTGGCTAAATAAATCTGAACTTGGGTCAGGCCCCCTCAAGCCAACAAATGGTTCCATTTCTAGGACTGGAATCTATAGAGAGATGTCTAATGTCATATCATTGGAATCCAACTAAGAAGGAAATTGAAGGCTGGTTGGACAAAAGAATTCATGAGTTCATAGCACAGGAGAAAAGGAACCTGTGATTGTCAAAAGAAGAGTGGTTGGACTACTACCTACACAGAGATCCACGAAATCTTCTTTGTGTCCTTCCCTACTGAGCTATACGAGTGGATCATGAAGGTAACATATATCCAAGGAAGGTGGACACTTGATGGTCCTATTGTGTGGACCCCAGAGTTAGTGAGATGTTTGGAAGCATAGGAGGATAAGATCACACACGCCATTGATCATTGGCTTGATCATATTATAGGAGGATTCATTACTGAGTTCGCGGTTGACACCTCAGTTAGCTATAGTTAGGCAGAGCAACACTTTCTCAAAGTACCATGACGTAAGTACATAAAGTCTTTGAATACTTAGATTAAAATGCTATTGTGTGAAAAGAGAGTTATGCAGTTACCTTGATGTTCGGGGCTATGCGAAGTGGAAAAGCCTATAGGAACGAAGGAAATAAGGGACCAAAAACTAGCCCCTTGATTTCATCTCCATGAGGGGACGAGGAAGAGCTCACGAAGGTCTCACCGTGAAGTGCGATCCATCTGATAAGGAAAACAATTTTTCGAATACCACCTCCACACACACTACCACCAACTTCACCACCATCACCTCCATCTTCACCCGTACCACCTCCACCACCACCACGATTCAACATGGCAAGCACAGTGAAGTTGCCTGTGTTCAAAGGCTTCGGAAATGAGAATCTAGACCAATTCTGGTTCATGGTAAGGGTTGTATGGGAAGCACAAGGAGTTACAAATGAAAATATAAAGAAAGCAACACTGGTTAGTGTCCTACAATACCATGCGCTAACCTAGTATATTAAGCACTCCAATGATAATCTAAATGCGGGAAATGCGAATATCCATTCAGCGCTAAACAGACAATTTATCAGGCCAAAGTCTAAATCACAGTCGATCATTGGACTCAAAGATATGACAATGCTACCAGGTGAGACTCCATGGGAGCTGTATCAGAGGATGAAATGTACAATTTGCGAAGCTAACATGAATCTGATGGATGGAAAACATCACGAGTGATTTGTAGCTTCGCTAATGCCACATTTAAGGAGTGCGCTAGCACAACAGAAGATAACGACCTAGGCAGAGACCTTAGAGATTCTTATGAGGCTACATGAGACCCCGATGCAGGATCCTAACTTAGGAGTTTAGTGGATCCACGTGCAACTAAAGAATTTATGCGTTGAGATGTAGAGTCTGAAATAGGACAGGACTGCTCAACCAGAAGTATGTGAAGAGGTATGGTGCGTAAAATGCAAGGGTGAGGGTCATGACAAGGACCACTACCCAGTTTTCACAAATTACCTCGCAGTAGGAGGACCAATGCCCTTACGACTGGAGCACAAGCAGGACCTAGCGCGACACCTGCATTGTGGTGTGTGATTTGTCAAATTGTAGGAAAACATGCCACAGACAATTGTCACTTGTTACATAAGTATATACAAAATTCACAATAGTTGTTCTGCAACTTTTGTAGGTCAGTGGGACATGATGAGCACACTTATAGAAGTTCTGAGTTAATGATGGATAGAACTCCCACCTATAGAGTTCAGGCTGAAACACGACCCCTTGACCAAAATGTAGGAATGGCGCGAATAGGATTTTAGGGGCATGAATAAGGCCAAGGTGGAGGAGGACCTGGAAGAGGTCGCGGACAGTTGATATGGTACAATTGTAGAGGGTGAGCACATTATGCCTGTGATTGCATGAATCCAATGCTCCTATTTTGTTTGTATTGCAACTTGTTTGATCATGGGACAGAAGATTGTCTTACACTGATAGCTAGGATACATGACAAAGGAGCGCTACTTCCTCCCCCGACTCAAAACCTAAAGATGATGAGGTCTGAGTCACGCGAGGATGATCCAAATGTGAAAATTGTGCTCTGAAGTGGAATCGTGAAAGGAGATGACAAAGGAAAACAACCAGAAGATAGTACTTGGGTTCGCATAGCTCTGGAAAAAGAAGCAGAGTTTGATTTGGAGCGCACTTAGGAAACCTTCATGGAAGCCAAGAATGTAGGTTTTAACCCCGTATAAAAATTACCTGCATACGAATTCTAAATCACAGAAAAATAAACAATGCAAGAGCATAACACATAAAAACACATATGCACAGAGATTTTCCCCTGGATCCGAAAACCGGGACTACCAGCTTTTTTTTCATTATATTTCTTTCAATGTTACAATACATATTTATACATGCCGAAGCATCCAATACCATGGACCGAAAAACCATCACGTCCAATACCATGGACCAAAAAACTATCGATCAAATACCATGGACCGAAAACCATCGCGTCCAAAAAACATGTGCGAAAATCATGCACAAAACCATAGGTGGG
>APFE031099798.1:0-14975 GCA_000404065.3 Pinus taeda
ATTGGAAATGATGTATTGATAAGCTATGGTACAGGTAAATGGTATTGGAAGAAGAGATATTTAGAATTTAAGAGTATCCATTGGAAGTGGGAGTGGATATACATGGCTAAAGATATTGTTATATTTTATATAGCTCTTATGTTAATTCTTTTTATAACAATAATAAAGTTATAATTTAGATAATTGTTATGATTCTTTTAATGTGGACAACGTCACATGTATAATGGGTTTAGAGTTTTGATTGTTGTCACACTTTGATTGCTAAAGGTATTTATCAAACATTGGAATAGAGATGTATGTGTTGGTTATAATAAAAACAATAAATCATTTTATAGTAAAAAATAAATTCGATATAGTATATTTTAATTTACTTTTGTAACAAACTTTTTCATTAAATTGAAAATGAAAAATGTGAAAACTACATTTCAAATAAATCTCAACACTAATATTGAAAATAATACTAGCACCAATCTATTATCCATTGATGATTAAATTGATACTCAAGAATTCATATTCCAACATATACACACCTATCAATATTGTAAAATTAATAAAGCATAACTATATTTTCACAAATTCAATTATATGTATTTTATGTTTGTAAATTATGTTTTCCCATATTTTATTTTTAATCACTAATATTTATATTAATGTGCATAAATATATATTTTTAATATTGTTTTTTTATACCTAATGTTTTCATTTTTTTTTGTTTTGTCTAATAGATGCTAAGTTATATTTGGAGGCCTTTTGTTGAACTCTAATGTGATGCTGAGTTCAATTTGAAGAAATTTCACTAATATATTTAGTATATGAAATATTTTTTATTAAAATTATTTAAAACATGCATATATTCTCATTTCTCCCTTTATGAATGGAATTTAACCACAATGCATATATTAATGTTTTGCTAACTTCATTATTCAGCAAAAGACGCATTTAATGAATGTGAAATATGGGGACACCATCCATGTGACTTGGAAGGGAATGATCTTGCAATATCAAAATAATTTTTTAGATGGTTAATGACAATTTAATAAAAATATTTTCAGAAACAAATTAAAATATATTTAAATATAAAAAAGTACAAATAAATTTAATGGGAAAGGTAAAGATTTTTGAATTTTCACTAAGGAGATAGATGTTCAAGAATACATATAGCTTAATATAGGTAACTCCTATATTACCACATATTGAAACTTTTATACTAGAAATGGTCATATTTATAGTTTATAGTTACGAAGACAAATTCCTTAGTCCTTATTGTGATAAAACAATTCCATGAAATTGAGATAAAATCGAACATGCATAAGCAATATAATGAAATAAAATAAGAATCCAATGTTTCATTTACTAAATTGTAATACGATTAGAGGTGAAAACAAGAAGCAAAAAAAATCAAAATTATTTGAACACTTCAAACCATACAAAGTAAATTGGGCATGCGATTTTGAGAAGAAAACTCTATAGTGATTTTTCTTAAATAAACACATCCAATAACCAATAAAGATAAATTATCTCACTCCCCATATGATTAATAAAAATGGGTAAACACATGAGCAGTTCACTATAAAATGTATTTTCAAATATTTAAAATCTTTAACACATTTTTATTATAAATTTACATACTAGTACAATTATAGAAATTAAATAACTAGTAGATGTTAATAATTATGAATCCATAATAAACATCAAAAATGTTATCATCTAAAATTGCTATAATTTCTAAGATTATGAAATGAACTATATTATTATTATTATTATAAGTTAAACATATACTCACTTGAGGAAGCATGGAACAAGATTTTGATGGATGGATATTTATATCCATTTTATCATGGAGTTTCTTAATCTACAAATAGACTATGTTACAATACCATGGGAAGAGTCATGGCTTCTCAATATCACATGTCAAAAAAATAATAACTTATTTCATATGAAAATTTCTCATGTGATATTTTGTTAATTAATTAATTTAACAAAAATAACAAAAAAACATAACTAGGTTGCACATAAATCTCAGTCCTTGATTTGTGTATACTACTAAACAAATTCATAGAATATCTAGTGGTCCTATCATATATATAATAATAATTAATAATTAAATTAAAATTTTGAAATCCCTATTTTAAAAGAAACATGTTTATGGATATAATTAAGTTTGACTTAATATTAACTTTGAGTTACCAATTACATCTTTCCTAAAAACAAGCATTGTTCAATTTGAATTTTGAATGGGCACACACTTGATAAGTGGTGAACGTTCCATGATAATAGCCTCAAACATAACTGAATTTATTTTATTATGGTAAGAAACAACTAGATCATTTAGGGTCTTTAATGGAATACATGAAAACTCAATTTTATCACCATAAGCAACAACTAAGTGATTCAGAGTCCTTAACTAAGTTTTCCTTCTTATTATTATCATGTTTGCAAGTGATTGTGGTCATGAAAAGACAAAACAATCAAAATTGGTTTTAAGGTACAATAAAATCATTCTTGGGATAAATTTTAAGAAGTAATCATATAGAAGTGTACTTTAGCATAACAATGCAATCTAAGGTATTTCCATATATTTTGTAGCTAGTGATGCAAAAAAAATAGAAATGAGCATTTCTTGATGTTGTCTAAATCATGTCTACAAATGACTATGATCATATATGGCAATTATGTTTTCTTAAGCTAGCTAAATTGCATTGTTTCCTATTACATTACATGAAATGACTTATAGATGTTATGTAAGAAGTTATAATGGGATAACCTACTAGAAATGCAATAATTTGCAGTTGTCAATTACATTGAAAGTATTGTGAGATTCCCTATATATTAGAGTAGTTGATATGTATATCATTTACATATTTTCAACATAGGGAGAACTAAAATGTAGAGTGAGGTCACAAAAGAGAGAAGCCATGCATTTTCAATCCATTTTTTATTATTAAAAAGGGTTTGGTAAAATGATAAAAATTCTTATGATCCAGTATGATAGTATTGTGGAAACATTTCTTTCTATATGGATGTGATGTGAAATGCATTAAGCCAAGGGTAGAGACAATGTAACCCTTGAGAGGTTTATTTGACAATTATTATTCTCATAATAACAATGAAGAATCTACTCTATAATCGACATGGGTAGCATGAAAGTATATTTTTTTGTATGCATCCAGGACATGATATGTGGTACCAGTGAAAAGGAAAAATTTTCTGAATAGCATAATTTTGTAGAAGAAATTATAGTTGTTTGGAAAATACAAAGATGAAAGTTTGGAGACTAGTTTCCTCTAAAGAATGGATTCTTTTAACTATGAATTTTCATTCTCAACTTCTAAGATAATATTTTTAATAAACATTAATTCATTAAATATTGTATAAAAAACCAAGTAATCTTGGAGAAAATATATATAAAATTAGAAGAAGAAAAGTACAAATTTCTTTAAAACCACACAAACTATTTTAACAAAAAATATATATATTATATTTTCTTACATCACAGAACAAAATAAGATATATTATCTCACTCCTTACATGATTAAAGAAGAAAACTAATAATTCTCCATTAAATTTGTTTTCAAAATATGTAAACCTTATAATAAAAAAAGTTAAATACAGTAAAATATAAATATATAATTAGATGTTAGAAATGCATAAATTAGCAATACATGAATTAAAAGAAACATATTTACATTGTAAATTTACATATTAAGTTTGACTTCATTTTTACTTTATGTTACAAATGACATTAAATTAGGGCAATGTTTAACTTATTGATGAAATGACATTTTTGCATCGAATATGGGGTTTCAATTTCTAGCAAGATTCATTTCCCCTAAATTCTTGAACTTTATATACTAAACAACTTAAACTCAAACTTTAAAAATATTTACTGGTTTCAGTTAAAATTAACTTTAGTAATTATGATATGATCAATTGTTTATTAAGATATATGAGGCAGGGAACCTTTAAATGAATAGATTTTTTGGTTACAAAAAATGTTGTAAACTGTGATGCGCTCTTAACGATCCATCAATTGTTTTTTAGATACATGATGTAGAGAATCTGTAAATGAATATATATGGGTGCCTTGAAATGAGTAGAATGCTTTTGATATGTATTTTTCTTTTAATTTTAGTAATTATGGTATAACATATTTTTGTTTTCTTTAATTGATATGTGATATATGAATATATTTTTTGGTTACAAAAAATGTTGTAAACTGTGATGCGCTCTTAACGATCCATCAATTGTTTTTTAGATACATGATGTAGAGAATCTGTAAATGAATATATATGGGTGCCTTGAAATGAGTAGAATGCTTTTGATATGCATTTTTCTAGTAATTATGATATAACATATTTTTGTTTTCTTTAATTGATATGTGACATGTGGTTAAATTGATCTAATTTTAAAAACTTAAACAAAAATCTGGAAGAATCAAAAGAACTAACATAGAGTCACAACCACACAAACATTGACATGCACTAGAGAAAACACTTGCAAAATCAAAATACAAAAGATTCCTGCTGCACTAGAGAAAACACTTGCAAAATCAAAATACAAAAGATTCCTGCTGCTGCTACCGTAGTAGCTAGCAGGTCTCGCTGAAGAATACAGTGAATAGGCATGCTTTGTCATACCCATGGCAGCGACAGGATTACGTTCTTTTGGGTCGATCATAAACCTATCGCAGAACTATTTTTTTTTTTTAATTAAGATCATCTCATTAAAATATTGATTTAAATTTATTTACTACATTAGTTATGAAAAAAAAAGAAATTGGTTGACTTAGGCTTTGGATTTTATCTTTCAAACACAAAACACAACTTACTATCTATAGCGTTGTTTTGTTTTTGTTTTTCTTCTAAAATATAATAGGAAAGCTATTCTAGGTCATTTAATTTGTTTTATTTTTAAGATTTAAAATGAAAATTATTTGATCTCTAATTTCACATTGATCATTATTGTAAAAAACTATTTAGGTTATTTATAGTGATGTAAAATTAAAATTCTTGTAATTGGGTATGAATCTTATTGGTGACGAGGGAAATTAATGGTGACTATATAATATATTCATGTGATTTTAGTTAATCATTAATATTAAGTATTGTTTTTTTTTCCACTTTTCATGTTTCATTTTATAGTTCTTTCATTTAGGAGATAACAATTAATCAAATTAATTTAATAAGGAAATTAATCTTATTAAAATAAAACTAATAACACAATAGTTAATGTGATGCATCTATAGGTTCTAAGTGCTTTAATCTGCCTCCAATAGCATATGTAATGATCTGAAATCTAACCATATAAATAAAGAGAATGAAATTATATGTAATTATTTTTTCATTCTATGTTTTTCTTAGGAGGAGGAGGGGATGACGTGGAGGATAAGAAATAGGTAGAGGTTGAGCAGTAAGCGGAGGAGTTTGGAGAGGGACAAGAGGAGGGGGAGATGGGGGAGGAAGGTGGGCGAGGAGGTAGGAGGTGGAGGGGGAGGAGGAGAAGAGGACATGGGGGAGGAGGCGAAATAGGTAGACAGGGAGGAAAAGGAGGGTTGGGAGGAGGAGGAAGGGGAGGAGGTTGTCTGAGGGAGAGTAGCTGGAAGAGGTTGAGTGGCATGATGAGGAGGAGGAGGTAGTAGGGGAGAGGGCGAGTGGGGATGCAGATCGACGGAGGGAGAGGTGTGAGTAGGGTGAGGAGGTGGGGAGAGAGGAGAAGATGGAGGTTGGGAAATGGGGCGGAGGCAGAAGGAGGGGAGCCAAAGGTGGAGGCAGGAGAGGAGGGAGAAGGGAAAAGAGGTGGAGGAGGTGAGGAGGGAGGGAGTTGCAAGGGAGGAGTGGGTAGGTGAGGTGGAGGAGGAGGAGGAGGAGGATGGGGGGTAGGGGGACAAGAGGAGGGTTGGGGGAGGGGGGCAACACGGGGCTAATGGGGTTGAGGCGGGAGGAGGAGGAGGTTGGAAAAGGGTGGGGGTTAGGTGGGCAGGAAGGAGGCGGGGGTGGGGCGAGGAGGAACAGAGGGGAGCATAGGGAAGAGGGAGGGGGATGCAATGGAAGGACGTGGGGGCAGGTGGGAGGAGGAAGAGAGGAGGCCTAGGGGTGGTAGAGGAGGAGGCTTGGGGGGGGAGGGGGTGGGGAACGGGGAGGCTTGGGGTGGGAAGGGGAGGAGTGGAGGAGGGGGAGGAGGAGGAGGAGGCTGGGGGGGATGGGGGGCAGGAGGAAGATAGCGGTAGGTGAGAGGAGGAGGAGGATGTTGGCGGATGGGGGGCAGGAGGAAGTTAGGGGGGGTAAGAGGGAAGAGGAGGAGGAGGAGGAGGAGGAGGAGGAACCTAGGGAGTGGGGTGGGGGCCAGGAGGAGGAGGAGGAGGCTTGGGGGTGTGTGGGGGCAGAGGAGGAGGAGGAGGGAAAAGGGGGGGAGGTAAAGTGGAGGCGGGGGAGGTGAGAGGAGGAAACAAAGGTGGAAGTGGGGGAGGATGGAGGAGGATGCAAGGGACGAATGGGTGGGCAAAGTGGAGGAGGAGGAGGCTAGGGGGTGGCGGAGTAGGAGGAGGCTAGGTGGTAGGCGGGAGGGCAGGAGTAGAAGGAGGAGGTTGTGGGGGCCAAGAGGAGGTGGTAACAGGGACGGGTGTGAGGAGGAGGAGGATTGAGGGGAAGAGGAGTTTTAAGAGGTGGAAGTGTTGGAGAAGGAGGAGGATGGTCAAGTGGAGGGGATTCAGTGTTAGAGGAGGGGGAAGATCTGGAGTTTAAGGAGGGGCGAGAGGAGGTGGTGGTTAGGGAGGAATTGGAGGAGAAAGAGAGAGAGCGAGAGGGGGAGGAGAGAGAGGAAGAGCGGGATGGAGGTGGATGAGTAGGGGGAGGAGTAGGGATTGAACATTGGAATTAATGCATAAATGATATTGTGTGGTTGGAATGTATATGTGTATGGGGTAACTAACGAGTTGGTAAAAAGTATTTAACATGGTGTTGATTCAAAATTTAGACACCATGGAATGTAGCTCTAACCCATGAATGACCACATGGAATTCTGAAAGGGATTTAAGTGAGGACTGAATTTGCAGAATAAAGACTTGAGAATTTGTGAAGAATATTTCCTGGTGAGCACTCATGTGCTATCAGGAAAAAGAGAATGATCTAGTCGAGAAAGGAGTGGATATTGTAGAAGAAATGATGGTTTGTACAGAGAATTGTAAGGTCTTCCTTCACATCTATCTTTTTTAGAGAATCTATAACTTGGAATAAAGAAGAAGGATTTACCTTATGATAGGTGGGATAACTGGGAAGAAAGGTATTACTAAGGGACATAAATATGCTCAAATATTTATCTTTAGAGCTAGTTATCCTATCAATAATAGGAGGAAAAGGACAACAAGAAATAATTTGAAACAATTATGTATCAATTTAGACACATACAACGAAGAAAATGGTGAGTCACACACATGTTTGTTAGGGTACTAAATTATCTTATTTAATGCTTGAAGTAGGATTGTGTAAGATAAGAAAGGTTGGAGTTCTCATTCATTAGGAATTTAATAACCCTTGAAGTGGAAGGGACATGAGTATGTGGAGAGAAGCTAGGGAGAATAGTGAAGGATAGTATAAGAGCTCTTAGTAGGAAAACCATTGCTCCATAGTCAAGAAGATTATAAACTCTTGAAGGTAACAAATATCCATATTGTGGACAAATGTGAAGAAACTAGTGAACAAGAGCATTAAATTATATTGTGGATGATATATAAAATAATTAAGTGAGTAGAAATTAAGAAGAACATGAGATATTTTTTAATAAAACTAACATATGGAGAATAAAAATAAATAATAAAGTTAAAGCTCATTGAAATTTCACATGTTGTGAGACTCTATGAGATTGTATTGATGGCAATCATCAAAGCTAAGCGTGTGTACTTTTCATGATATTTTTGTATCTGAAATGATTAAAGGAAATCTACCATGCATGGATCTTCAATCACTCACAACAAAGAGTTGTTTACTTTCACCTTAATAAGATAAGTATGCACCCTAATTATTTTTAATTAAATCTTAATTTAAAACTAAATACCTAAATTTGAAGCTCATTTGGATATTTTTAATTAAACCTTAATTTAAATCTAAAAACATCAATTTGAAACTCATTCCTGTACTATGTTAGTTATTCTTTAACACTATGTTAGTTATTCTTTAACAGGTGGATTGCATTGCAATTCTATTACATTACAATTTTGCAAGAAGAGTTGTAGGGTACATTGGCTAAATTGTCATAGGAAACTTCACCTCAATATAAACCTCAAAACCTAGATTTGAAACTCTTTCGTGCACTATGATAGCTATTCTTCCACTATTGTTATGCATTGCAATTATATTGCATCACAATTTCTCAAAAATAGTTGTAGTGTACATTAGCTAAATTCTCATAACAAACTTCAACAAGAACCATTTGGAGAAAACATAAGATCATTGTTATATGTAGTTTTAACATTTCTATTTGTAATTAAAAATACATATTAATAATGTTATAAATATATATATTTAATATAAACTAAATTTTTTAAAATCTGTATAGAGTTTGAAAAATACAACATGAACTGAGGTTAACTGTGAATATTGTGTGATAATTAAATTAAAGCATAATATAACTTTAATTAGTCACAAGTTCAAGCCATATAATATAATAACAAATGTTCTTCGTTTGGGGAAAACTATAAGAACTTTTGTAAATATTGATCAATGGTTAAAGTTTTGATTTCATTTATATGGTTTATTTTTTTGTGATAGTTTAAATTAATTAATTAATTCGTCTAAACTTTAATTTTTATTAAATTTTATATTTAACCAAATTAGAGTGTTATTCTCACGAGCCCATTAAGATTCTGGAATTTTTAAGAGAATGGGCAATCACGTAAAAAAAAATAATGAAATAAAAAGAGAGAATAGAAGCTCCTAGTGAAAATGCACATGGGTCATCCATATGTCCGTGTCCCACCATCATAATGTAGAAAATTGGAAAGATAATAATTACTTCGATGCCAATGCTTTCATTACCTTTATCGATTCTCTGGAAATATGGCCAACCATGGCTAGTCACACAATACAATCTATGTGATAAGGAAAAACATATTGTCTCACAATTCAATATATATTGTACGTTGTATTTAATACAAAAACTAAAAATATCTATTAAGGTATAAATGGTTTAATGCACTTTTATAGGAATGGTAAATTTTTAATTATCATTTGGTAAAAATCTATTTTAAACAAAGTTGAAACACCTTATTTAGATATTTACAATTCCATTTGTTGATGTAGTGGGGACCACGAGGATATGTTGGTATATTTCAATTTAAACCATAATCTCAAAATAGTTAATTACAAAAATGATTAACACTGCCAATTCGAATAAGAGGACCGTCACTAGCATAAAAATTAAAATTATAAAAATTTAAATTAAGAAGACGTTTATTAATATGCTAGTTAAAAAATAATAATATTTCTATGGTAAGTCGTAGTTTTTTTTATATATTTGAAAAATATATTGTATTTATTTTCTTAATATTTGACTAAATTGAAATTAAAAATAATTAAAAAAAAATTAAAAAAATAAAATAATATATTTAATCAATAAATAAATTTATGTGAATAAATATATATAATAAAATTAAAATTATATTCTCATAAATAAATAAAAGCAAAAACAACTATTAAAAAAAATATATATCAACAAAACAACAACACTCCAATAAAACAAAACCAAGCGTAAAAGCTCAACTCCAAAAATATTCTAAGCAAAAATTAAAATAAAAGAGGAAAAGACTCCGAAAAAGGCGAAAAAGCAAGGACAAAAGATTTAAGCACAAAATAAAAATAAAAACTCAGAAGAGCAAAGATTTAAGGACAAGAAAGTGCAAAGGCTAATGAGCTAGCCATTATGACAAAGTGAAAACCGTGGAGAGAAAATCAAAGAGAAGAAGCGAAGGATTGTGAAAACATTTTACTATCACAGAGTGATTACAATAGCTTGTGCATGGGTCATACTACCACTAAAATTTTTCTTGCATAAAGGAATCTTTCCCAATTGTATCAAGGTGCGCTTATTAGAGAAAATAAGTCAAACGGAATATATGAAGGTTGTGTGTTCGATCCACAATGTTGTTGCTTTTGTATCTTTGTTGGGAGAAGGTAATGTGTTCCATCCATAATGTTGTTGCGAGAGGGTAGTGTGTTCCATCCACTATTTTTAAATGTATTTAGATTTTTAAATTCTTATTTTTATTAATAATATTTTAAAATTATTTTCATGTAATGAAACCTAGTAATAATAATTAAAAAATAAAAATTAACTGAAGCAAAAATCTTGCCATGTAATTAATTTTAATGAATAACAATAACTAAAAAATAATAAAAACGAATGTTTAATCATGTAACTGAGCCTAATTAATAATAATAATTAAATACTAAAAACAACTAAAGTAAAAAAAAACTCTCAAATAATGGGAATTATGAAAGAAGTTGCAAGTTATCTAAAAGAAAGGAACTCTTAAGGTAAGTTTCTTTTTGAAAAAATTAACAACCAAATCCATTAGTTAATAATAAAGTTGAGTTGGCTGAAAAATATCATCTGTTGGAAGAGATTAGTTTATAATAAAGCTCAGTTACCTAAAAAAACCCTTCTCTCTAACACATATATATATATATATATATTTATAATATTATATATATATAATTATCTTTAAATTTTAACCTAGGCCTCATGTTAAATTGAAATGTAATGTTTTCAACCTTTTATTTGGAAATATATTATCGTTATGTGTCTAAGATATACTATTATAGTAAAGTTATATAATTAATATCATAATTTTTTGGCAACTGCATATAAGACAAATAATATTACCATATAATTTTCTCTTATTTTAAATTAAAACAACTTTTCTAACATATAAATAATAAAAAAAATATGTTATCTTATTATTTATTTTAAATTTTCCATGTTTTTTTTAAATGTGTTTTAATTTTTTAATTCTTACTTTTAATGAGAGTGTTTTAAAAATCTTAGTATGTAACGTAGCCAAATTATTAATAATAATTAAAAAAAAAACTCCAACAAAATAACGGAAATTCAAATGTCAAAGAAATTGATGCTTAAAAAATACACGAAATCAAAAGATAAGTTTGTTTTTGAAATAATTAACAACCAAATCAATTACTTAATAATAACTGAAAAAGCCTATCCTTGCAAAGAGTGGGAGACATAGACCTCGGTAAAAAAATAATAATTATGATGGATGAAAACATAAATAATTATAATGGATGAGTATTATGATGGATTAGTGGGCCAGCCAAGAACGCATATTTGTTGGAAGAAGTGGGAGTGTGTCTAAATTATATTTGTTGATATGGAAAAAGCCAAATGAAACAGAATATGTACACATAATGAGGCATATTTTCCCCTTTTATGTTAAAGGATATAGAATTACCTATAAATTTCAAATATTCTTCATCTTTGGTCAACCAAAGAGGTACAGAGAATTAGAGAAATTTTTTGCCCCTTTTATGTTAAAGGAGGTAGAAGTACCTATAAATTTCCAATATTCCCGCTTTTTGGTCCTCTTGCTCTCTTGACTGTTTTTTGGGTATGTTTTATGGGAAGCACTTTTTTGGTATGTTTTATGGGAAGCACTTCAATCTGGGTGTCTATTTTTTGTACTTTTATGGAGAGACTAATGATCCAAATCAGACACTCAGTGTGTAAAATATATTGTCCCCAACTTGTGGAGGAGGACAATGGATTTGGACCTCTAGTCTATTTTTGATGATCATTAGTTGGATGCCATTTTGATGAATACTTTAATTAGTTTAACCTCGTGCATGTTAGGTTAATCTCTTTAAACCAACCTCGTGTCCATGTTGATTTTGATAATTAGTTTATCTTGTTCCATTAACTTGGATTTTGAGAGTCTCCCTTAGGTTCCACTTCTAGAACAATGGATTTGGAAATATGGCCTTTCCAGAAGATGTTTGTGACATGCAATTGATTGAGATCAATGTTTTTTTTATTGTGTTACCTTACTTAGATATTTGTTCTGCACTTTTGTTGATTTCCACGAAATGAAATTATGAGTAAACTTGTGAACTTCAATTGAAGAAAAGTTACTTTGCTTGGTGAAAAACTATAATTGGAAACTGCATATATAATACATGAATATTACCATATTAATGTACATTAAAAAATAATTCTCTAAATATACCTTTTTAATAAAATTTTATGTCAATTTTTTTTTTAATTCTTAAATTATTACTTATTACATACATCTCTTTAAAAATTTTACCATCTAACTAAGAATATAATTATCCAATCAAATTAACTCCAAGATAATGGGAATTCAAATGGTATCTTGGAATTCAAATGGTAAATGATTTGATTGTTACCTAATATTTTCACCTTTTTACTTAGAAAACTGCAGTAACACAAGCGGTAAACAATTTTCGAACCTAGCTGAAAAAGCATATCCATTGAAAGAATTGACTCTGGGAGAAGTGCATAAAATAGAAATAATTATGAAATATGAGTTGGCCAGAAAACGCGTATAAGTTGGAAGGAGTGGAAACGCGTATCTGTTGGAAGGAGTGGTAGACGTCACTAAAGCATATCCCTTAATTTGAAAAACCCAAAGAAAAGAGAAATAACTATGAAATATGAGGTCGCTAGAAACGCATATCTGTTGGAAGGAGTGGTACACGTCAATAAAGCATATCCGTCAATCTGGAAAAGCCAAAGAAAACTGATGAGCCATATTTTTAGTTTGAACAAAAACGAAGCGGAAACACCTATAAATTTCAGATAATCACATTCCCCCCTCCTCTATTGATTCTTTGTTTGTGCTGTCTTTGTGGTAATCACTTCCATCAGGGTGTTTGGTGTTTATGTCTTTTTCTTTAGGCTTCCTTGTACTTAAAATTCAATGTTTTAAATTACATTGTCTTCGTGTAAAATTTGATTTCCCAATTTAATATTTCAAATTAGATTGTGCGTGTAAAATTTCATGTCTCATATTTGTCTGTTGACAAAGATGAGGATAATGGATTTGGATTTCTAGCCAGCTCTAGAAGATCATCTGTCGGGTAAAATTCTATGTCCCATATTTGTCCATTGAGAGAAGAGGTGGATATTTGGACCTCTAGCCCATTCATCATGTCTTGGATGTAATTTTGATGAATTCTCTTTCGTTCGATGAGAACAAGAAATTTGGACCCATGGTTTTTTCGAAAAAAGATACTCTGCTAAATGCAATTGAATCATACCAATGTTTTTTTTTTCATTGATGTATGCATTGGGCTTTTTCTTTCATTGATGTATGCATTCTGTTATTCACTTAGATATCCGCTTTGTCCCTTTTTATATCTTTGAGTTGACTAAGTTTATTTCGTATATGTTAGAATAAGTTTATTCCCAAACTTGAACTAAATTCATTAAGGCTTGTGTTTCTCTTTTGTTATGATTTGATGAATAAGAACTGCCAATGGGCGAGTTGATATGTTCCAATGCCCTCTTTTTGCTGCTACCCTCACCATTGTTGGTCTATTCTCCAAATTGCTTCCAGGTACTTTGTTTATTTCTTTCTGCTTCGTTTATTTAAATTTAATATAATTTTTTTTAATGTAATTTTCTTACATTAATGTACCTCCCGTTAGTTTCGCCTCTTTAAATCGGCCTCATATCGTTGTTGATTTTGATAATTAGTTTATCCTATTCAATTTAGGTCCATCTCTATGTCTGTTTTCAAATTTGTGTGGGTTGCAACAAGAATAGTTTGTACTTCGATTTTGAGGGTTTCCTTTAGGCTCGGCTTCCACAACACTGTTTTTCATATCACTTAAATTTTAAGGTTTCATTTAATCTCCACTTCAAGAACTCCTTTTTTCATATCACTTGCTTTTAATATCATGGTAGTACAATTTACTGTAAATTTCATTCATTGAATTATTGGTACCAATTTCAACCAGTTGACTAGGAGACAACGCTTCTTTTTGGTGAAATACACGAGCTATTCAATTACTTAATACACGAGCTATTCAATTACTTAGAAACTGAAGTAGCCCAATTTTGGCACTCATCTCATCTTTGGACATAAACTTCCATCTTCATCTATCTACTCTAGTTTCCACTCAAATCCACACGAAATCGAATTCTTAGCTTCGTCACACACTATAATTGTCCACTCATAGGTTACGCTATAAAATCATTTAAAATAATTTTAGCAAAGTCATTTTTCATGATTCTGGGTCAGGTTAAGGTCCTTTGTTCGTAACTTCATCGCTATCGAAAACCAAAGTAAGATATATATCTTGTTGAGGATTTCGGTGCGCCCAGATTTTTACTTACCTTTGCCATCGGTTGCTTTTGAAGTTTAAGGCTTTCAAAATGTATTCATTTTATACCGATCCATAATAATTACATTTCCACACCCAACGATCTCAAGCTAAGATGTGGACCCTCGTTGTATGGTCTCTACAATTCATAGTAGTTGGGATTGAAACCGGGTTGTACGGTTAAATGACTAATCACAGCGATCGTATGCAAATAGGGTGATATCACTCGGGCATGAAATAACAAGATTTTGTTAGATATGATATCGCTTGCATTATCTGATCGATTGGTGAGATGTATCCACCAATACCATGGAAATGCTCTTCAATGCTCTTACCACAAGTGTCTGAACGCGAAATATAAAAATATAAGTTATGTTTTGGAGGATGTCTGGGTTTAAGAGATTTTTACCAGTTACCAAAAGCACATATTATTATAGTTTTGAATTCAATTAAGTATTAATTTTATCCACCACTTTTATAAAGTTTTTTTATATTTTAGCTAAAATGTAGAATAGATTTTATCAACCGGTAGTTTATTTAAATATATTTTAGGTTGAATGTGAAGAAAATAATATATTAAATTATACTACAATTTAGAATAATATAATTTAGTTAAAACAATTT
>APFE031099806.1:0-19039 GCA_000404065.3 Pinus taeda
ACGTGAATGAGAAGACTATTATTTTAAGATCTGAGGAATATCAGGACAATTTCTGAGAAGATGGTCTCTCATACAAACTTTGCATGGATATCAAACATTGTAAGGCTTATCAGATAGTTTCTCATCATAAGTTGCATTCAAAGTAATGGTTGCTTCGTTGTCCCCTGCTGAAGTTTCTTCTTCTTCTTCTTCTTCCCTTTCTTCTTCTTCTTAGCCACCTGGCTACTAATGTCAATACTTTCACCAGGCGAAGAGGAAGAAGGGGAGGAAGAAACATCCAATAAAGAAGGAAAACAATCAACTTTAATATCAACTGGAGGTTGATTTTGTCTAGTTGGAGGAGTACTTGATTGCAGAGAAATCACGACATTTTGAACCAAGGAGGTTTAAAACAACCATAGTATCAAGCCAATAGTAAATCTCGGAAGGGAAAATGTATCCATATAAGGAGAACCAATATATCCGAAAGGAGGAAAAGGACTAGGATTCCCATCAAAAGAAACTCCTTGATCGATGGACTCCAGAGTTGTTGACATATGTCTCAACCTAAGATCAACTAAGGAGTGAGCATGGAGGATGTTATCCGCAGTAAATTAATTTTATTTTAATCAAAATAATATAAAAAAGTAGAAAAGGGATAATCTACGCAAAAGAATTACCATGCAAATGTGAACTGCAATATGTTGCGTCAGTAAACAAAGGACTTAACATACGTGCAGGGAATCTCCTCAAATGTTGTGTTCGGTGTATCATAGTGTACATGGTGGCCGAATAGGTTGCCTAAGGATGGATAGAAACCTAATGTAGTGCTCCCATATATATCCAAAAGTACGTTTAGGTCCAATCCATGTTAGAGATGTCTAATGCGAAACCACACAATGAGAGCATTCATTTATACTTTACGTACTGTAACACCTCCCTATATACCCAAAGGTACATGGACAAGCTACGATATACTTACGTACTTGCAATCAGGTATCCCGCTCAGAATGTATCACAAACAAGTTAGTGATAGCTGCCATGTTTAACGATGCTAGAACACGTCTTTAGCCTAGACCTATAAATGTTATGCATTAAGTTACAATGCTCCATTACTTTAATTGAGATAACTTTTAAGTTGATCTTCTTAAGAATTTTCCTTTCAAAGTTTTCCACTTGATGTTTCTTGTAATTCTGAGAATAAAACTAATATGATAAGCATTCTTTTCAGTCAATTTGAACAATAAAAACCTTAGCTAATAGGGATAGAGCAACTAGATCTTTGACAAAGAGCAAAGAGCACACCTACTGCAATTTCCCTAGCTATTCCTATCAAGCATTCACAAACTACAATATGAATTTTTTTCTTTTCAATCCCTTTAGTGTTTATATGAACAAAAGGAAACTAATGCACATATAATCAATCAATATTTTTGCAAGAACGAAGACTTTACGGCAGTTCCTTTTCTAAGGAAATGAAGGCTTTATGAGACTTTCTTTTCAGAAAATACTAATCGACCATAAACTAACTTTGACAATGAATTGATAATGATAAATAAAACTCTTAAGAAAAACTAAACAATCAAGGTCAAAAAAGGCAAGGAGAAGAGATACAAGTTGATTTTAAAACCATAGAAAACATTGATCTTTAAACAAACAACTTCAGAAGCAAAATTGTAAAGATCCAAGGTAAAATGGGTTTTTAAGCTTAAGGAGGACCAACATAGGTTAGAGTGGGATTAATTTCACTGTAGAGCACTGTCTCTAAGCCAAGCATGCTTTGCAGATCACTGTCCCCTGACCAAGGCCATGCTGCTACCAGAGAGGCCAATCAAAAGACATCTAACCTCACTTTTCTTACCAAAAACACTTCAAAAAGACTAAAATAAGATCAATGAAAGTAGGTAAAGTATACTAGGGTGTACGACGATGAGGATAAACTACCCAAAATGATGGTCGTTCCCCAGTAGGGTTGCCAATTTGTTATGTCGAAATTTTCATCTATGGATAAATACAATTTCCCTCGGTGGGTAGCTAAACCTAAAACAAGAGATTTAAAGAGTTTAACCCTTTTATATAGAAGATAAGTAAGAGAAGGTACCTACTTGTTATCTTTCTCTTCCATTTTTCTCCTTTGAATAGCTCTCGTCACTCCTCCTTGAACTAAATCCATTCAATAAGTTCCTGTAATCATAAACAGAGGAAAAAAACCAATCAAATCAAGAGATCTATCTACTATAAGCAAATGGAATCGAAAGAATTTACACATATAGTAATCATACATAAAGAAACAAATATGGGAAAAGGTGTAAACAACTTTATTAGGTAGAAGGAAGAGTTACAAACAAGAAGTCTGATCTCATGTCACTCATCGAGTTTGAGTTCCATCCTTCATCACACCAAAAGCACAACACCTCGACATCATAACAATACTTTCTTACAATCTCAAACCTCACACCAACAGTCTCTCCTTACAAATTTTCAAAGTCCAGCCCCTGATCACTATGATGACTCCTCAATTTATGGGGAAATGGAGGTGGTTTTCTCATAAATTGGGCATTCAATGGCTTTCCAATTTGGGAGTTAGCTTCCATGGAGGAAGGGATGAGAGGATAGGAGGTTATTTGATTCGTTCACTATCTAATTTTGAGCTCATAGGAGAGGATAAGTGGTGGGAATCTTCTAGAATGATCTAGAATGAAGGAATATTCCTAGAACCCTATGAAGATTTTGCTAAATCTCGCCCAACGCTCGACAAAGTGAGCCTACGTGCTCTGCAGAGCACTTACCCCTAACCAAGGTTGCACTAGTCCCTCAAGGAGTAATTTTAGGATGTCTTTAGCTGAGGAAACTCTCAAGAATGATGGCATTCAATGTGATGACTTTTCTAGTGCAAGTACCAACTAAATTAGGGTTTGATGAGCCCTAATAGTACTTATCTGAATGATGGGAGTGATGTGCTCAAATAGACTTGTAGCACTCTTAGTGTAGCTTGAAGGGAATATTACCACTATCATATCATTATGTATTCAATGACATGAATGGTCACAAACACTGAAATCCATGCCATGCATTTTCCCCATATGTTTTGCTCCCTTTCACAAGATAGGCAACATGTTATCTTTTCACATAATGGTTATCACACTTTATGCATAAGCTCATTCTGGTGGTTTTAAGGGCCCATATTTGTGTTTACAAGTTTTACTAACCATATAAACATCTATCACACTCATTCACAAAGTTTTGATCATTGTCGCACAAGTTTCATCATGGTCCTCATACAATCTATTTTAGGTGTCATACTTATCATAATTGGTCATGAAGCGACAAGTGAAATTGTTGCTCATGTGTCATGGGTGAACAATGTTTTTTATTTCTTCAAGCATTCTATGTGTTAGCATGCAGTGGAACCTTCATCACTCCACCTATCAATCTGACTAGTCCTTCAACCTGCTTTCACCCAGCCTGCCTCGATTGTGCATTGCCTAGTTCCAATCAACAGGATGTGGCCTTGACCCCTGCATCTATGCAATGTATAGCTATTTTCTACTAGGATTTCTACATTACACAAATATTAAGCCCAAGACTCGTCTTTCCCTTCCACAATATTGTAATCCTTTTAGTGAGCCTATCCAAAATGCATATTATGCAAGAAAATGTAAGTAGCTAAATACTTGGTCGTGTCAACTGCATAATCCCATAGGGGAGCAATATTCCTTCAGCCTTAGAACTACAAAGAGTCTTCTTACAATGGTCACTACCTCATTAAAACCCATTATTTCCCAAAATTATGTAGAGATCAACATCCCTTAATTTTGAGAAATATCCAGAGGATGCATTTAGTGGCCCTCCCCTCATATCGACCCAGCGTCTCCCAAAAGTGCACATAAGTCATTGAAGATTCACTTCAGGAACTACACAGAAATATTCGACAATGGCCCCTCCTTTAGTGAAGATAGCCTCTTAGATTAGCCTGAACTATGCATTTTTCATTTCAAGGCCTCAAACCTTAGCCTTAGCTGCTCAGACACGTAGTCACTAAGCCTCCCTTCCCAGCTTATAATGCAGTTTCAGCTAGACCCTAGACCAGATTGCACCATATTAGGCTAGGAGGTTTTTGGGCTCATGTCATCTCATCTTGAGCGAATTACAGAGACAAGAACTTGGTGGGATGATGATGAAGGAGATGAAGGAGGAAGACATGAAAATAAATTATCTTATATGAACAGGCATGTTGTTCCATCAAGGAAAAGTGGAGGGACATGAACTTGCGACCACAACCCAAGACTTGAGATCATAGGATATTTTTGTCACAAAGGCATGAGGTGGTGGAAGGCAAGATTACTCTCAGGTAGACGTCATTCACAACAACATCACTGACTTGACATTGTGACATTACCAAGCATTCCATGCTAGAATTGTCATGTCGTGCCATGTCATATGTCATATCACTTTTTTCGACCATGTACATTTTATTCAAATGTCTTGTAAAGTGGAAGTTCAAAGGACACACTTGGAGAGTCGTGTAAGTGGAAAAGTCATAGGAAGTTAAATAGTGATGATGGTAGTAGATGACTCACATAGGAGAAGCATCGCCCCTTGGTTATATATACCCATCACTGTATGAGCAAACTACATTTCACCCTCAGTCCTCCCATAAGGAATTAGAGAGATAGGCTAGTCCTTTTGAGGAGAAAGGAGTGGCTCCAATGCTCCACTGATGGAGCTAGTGATGTTAATTGTATACATGTGTCTTGGATCTTTTTCTTAATATCAGAAGCCTTCTTGGCTAACATGTTTTCATGCATGGATTATGGATATTTGTAAGACTATTCTATGAATGCTTGTAATTGATGTCTTCTTTCATCTATGTTAAAGAAGGTGAACTATTCTGGATTTTGGAACTCATCTTTTGAGAATGTGTTCTAATTGATGTTAATGTTGTCTCATCCTTATGGACTACTCCGCTGGATACTCGGCAGATCTTTTCTTTACACATTGGTTTCATGACCATCTCAATTATGTGGATTATTCTGCTTAGTGTTGTACGGGTACTTCTTGTTTGAGTATCTCTTCTACCGTGGTACTACTACCTCTCTCTTAGAGGCTCACTTCTCCTCCCCTCCACAATGGAAGAACATACTCACACATGTCAATGAACAGTCACCATGCACATGCCCTATTGTTCAAAGGCATATTCACATCCCTCTCTCTTGCTCGTAGTTAGAGCCAAGGCATATCTTCCAAATATATGGCAATTGGGCCATTGTAGCAAATGTGGCTCCTACTCTAAACAACATGAGGCCTAATTGGGAGTTCAAGGAGACGTCATTGGTTGACATATTTCTAGCAATGTCAACACACCCAATACCAATTCTAGAATGGAAATGGGATGTTATCACCTTAGAATTTATAAACAAATTACATAAATTTAGATGACACAATGAATCAATTATTATGGTAGTGCATGAGTTGAGTAAGACAATCAATTTTATCCCAGTACAATATACATTCAAGACTCCCAAATTAGTGAGATTTTGAAGAAGGAGATATTTCAATTGTATGTCATACCTAAGGTGGTAATCTCAAATAGAGATGTGAAATTTACCTCTGCATTCTAGAAATCTCTATTTGTTGGGATGCGTACCCAGGTTTAGTTCAATACTACCTATCATCCTTAGATAGATGGGAAAACCGGACATGTAGACTAGGTACTCGAAGACATGTTACGGATATAACAATAGTTACCATGAGTCGTTGAAAATGAGTAACTTGTATGTGTTGTATGGAAGGATATGTAGAACACCTAACAATTGGAGTAACCCTAAAGTAAAACTAATCTGAGAGCGAGATGTTAATAGAAATTGAGCAAATTGTTAAGAGGGTACAACAAAATTTAAAGGTTTCCCAAGATTGATAAAAGGTATATGCACGGAGGAAAATGACTTATTGAGAGTTTTATGTTGAAGACCATGTATATGTGTCTATTAGGCCTAATATTAGTACCTTATGGTGGGGTAATTATACTAAGCTAGCTCCCCCTTATTGTGGGCACTTCCAATTAATGGAAAGAATTTGACGTGTGGCCTATGCAACTCGCACTTAATGTATTTCATGTATCATTACTAAAAAGGTATATACATGACCTGAGGCATGTAATTTGTTAGTTAGAGGTGAAGTAAATTCAAGGATGTTTTTTTAGATATATATGACTAGGTATGTATACATGTTCCTATTTTATTAAAAGAAATGTTAAAATTATGACAAATTTATTATGGTTATGACAAATTTCTAGTAGAACATTTCCGTATTCTGGAGCAAAGAGAAACAATATTATGGAAGCAAGTTATCACCCAAGTTAAAATGTGGTGGAAACACTTTAGCCTAGAAGAGGCCACTTGGAAAAATGCTAATTTTATGCTAAAAGCATATTAATACCTATTCCAAGGGCAAGAGTGAACAGTGAGTACGTTCTTATGCCCAATGGGGGAAGATGTGACACCATGAAGTACTCAAAACATTTTATAATTAATTTTACTCTATAATTGAGTAAATAATGGTCTTCGTAAAAAGCCATAGTGAAACAATGATGTTTAAAAATTATTATTATTATTATCATTTAATTTACTTTGTTTAAATGATGAAGTCTTGGAAATCATGAAAAAAAAAGACCCAAAATTAGAACTTCATGTACCAAAAGGTCAGAGACAACTCTCTCAAAGAAAAATGTCTCTGTGGGAAAAGGGAGGCCAACAAAAGAAGGAATGAAAAATGGAGGTACCAAAAAGAGGAAGGAAAAAATGAATTTAAGTTAGGACGCTTCCATTGAGGCACTAGTGGAGTCCTTAAGTGATTGTGAGATTATTGGGTGGACCTGAGAGATCATGATGCTAGAATAGACCTGACCTAGGCTGTGAACTAGTGGCTTCCTTGAGTGATTGTGAGATTATTTGGTAGACCTGAGAGATCATGATGCGAGAATAGACCGTAGAGGTCATTGTCATTTATTATTTTGGAGACTGAAATATCAAGGTTAGATTGTAGTTGTCTTTCTTGTTGTTGGGAGGAGAGATCCTTCTCTGAGTGAATTCATTGGGTGTTGTTCAGATAAGTATGCTGGAAAATTTTGTAGGTTGCAGAGTTAAACTTTTTTTTTATATAATGGTTTTATTTCTGAGAAAAAAAATAGTAAAACTATTAAAGTAGAGCTAAATTTAGAAGCGATACCGAATGGAATAACTGAAAATACAGAATCAAATAAGAAAATACTCTATTAAGTCTGTATTTTTTATAAAGGTGTAAGCATCTGAAGGTAAAACATCCTGGCCATTTAATATTGAAATGCAATAGCGACAACCAAGAAGAGAAAAGGAAACCCATATAAAATATGAGAGACAAAGCCTAGCGGGGTAGGTAACCTTTGGACCTATGATGAATAACAATTATTGTGGCTAAAAGAAATAGTAAGTTGAGTAATTAAGTGAATGCTGAGGTAAGTAATACTATCATAGATGAGTAAAGCCTCGACAGGCTGCATGCACACAGTCTGGAAGGGGAAAGAAATCTAGATGAAACTACGCATGTCTATGTAGCAAATATAGAAAATACCCATTAAAGAATTTATAGTTGGAACCCCGGTCAATAAAATTGAAAAATATGTATTGACATCAAAATTGTATAACCTAATCATTCAATCCGAAGAAAACCCAATTCTCATAATAAAATAAACCAGTTTAAAATCCTTGTACAAAAACAATATTCAAGTACAGAGAAAGCCGTATGCTATCATATGCTATCACTGTCCTTCCTATTTTTTTAACTAAATAAATTCAGACATCCTCAAATGAATTTAATTATAAACTTAAACATATATTTTAAATACTAAAATATAATATAAAAGTAATAATATAAATAACAATTAAAAAAAATAGCAGTGATATCGAGCAAATCTATAATTTTTTATCTCCCGGTTTTTAGGAAAAAATACTTCCCTAATCAACTATAAAATTAATATATACACAATAATAAAAGACATGAATATCTATTAAAGCGAAGGAATATTGAGCTAATCTATAATTGTTTCTCTCCCTGTTTTCTTTCGAAACCAGACAACTGTGAGTTTAGACACGACTTTTCAAAATAATATGCAAATCAAATCAACCATCTTTTTCAACCCAGTATACTATAGAGACTTTCATAGTTTGCTTGTTTAGACATGACTTTCCACGCAGTATACTATAGAGAGTTTCCGAGTTTTCTTGATGTCCTACGTTCGTCGCCTCAGTTTATTTTTTGGAGCAAGGGTTCACTTGCCCCAACTGCTGCTTTTTCCAGAGATAGTCTGGGTGGTTACGGGCTCCCGGGATGGGTCTGACGAGCACACACTCGGGCGAGTGCCTCAGTGGATATTCCATCAATATCCCATAGTCCATGGAAAAATCCTTCTCTACATCGATTAACTCACTGAAACTCTCAACCTTTTTCGGCATAGAATGAGCATTTGAAGTTGGAAATGTGCCATCTTGTACAGTGCTGGCCGGAATGCTGAACTCATGGAGAGTCTTCTTCAACAAGGAGAAACTGGAAATACCACTCTCTGCTGTGCCCCTTGACGTATTACCACTTCGTTGCACAGGCTCGATCTGCTGATTAATATCATTTTGTACTGTAGTGTCGACCAGAGTACTCAACTCATGAAGAGACTCGACCTGCTGATTAATATGATTTTGTGCAGTGTTGACAGTTCCCTGCGTCAACGAGAAACTAGAAATATTGCTGAATGGTTGTTCATGTTGGATCTGCTGATTATTATTATTTTGTGCCGAGTTGGCCACAGTACTGCACTCGTAGAGAGGCTCATCCATGAACAGGAAACTGGAAATATCACTGAATGGTTGGTCATGCTGGATATGCTGATTATTATAATTTTGTGGAGTGTCGAGCAGAGTGCTGCCCTCGTTGACAGGCCCATACATCAACGAGAAACTGGAAAAAATGTTATCTGCTGCGCCATGTGTATTACTGAATGGCTCATGCTGCATCTGATGATTATTATTATTTTGTGCAGTGCTGGCGACAGTAGTGGACTCTTGGAGAAGCTTATCCATGAACGAGAAACTGGGAGTACCACTATCTGTTGCGCTTGACGTTTTACTTCTTGCTTGACCACGCTGGATCGGCTAGTTGATAAGATTTTGTGTAGTGTCCACTGGACTAATGCACTTATGCAGATGTTCAGGCATCAACAAGAAACTGGAAATATTATTACTATCTGCTGTGCCTTTCGTATTACTGGTTGGTTGGCCATGCTGAATTTGCTCATTAATTCTAGTCATAGTCTCTTGTTGATTATCATGTATCCTTGTTGGTAAGTTCGGTGCGCTGGTAATACCGGCTGTAATGTTACCTTCAGCACCTGCAGAGTCCTTCATTCGTTGCTTTCCTTGCAGTGGTACTAGCTGGAAATCAGCCTTACGAATCGAATCCGAAATATCTACACGTATCAAATTTAAAGAGATGGGTCAAACTTAGTTATTGATTTAAAACATTTAAGATTAGTTTTAATTTAAACATATGTCATACAGAGTTTATATTCAAATATGTGATATATGTTGGGGATTTTTCTGGTAAAATCCAAAAACAAACAAACAAACTGCATAGAGAGATAATGCTCTCCAGGATCTTTAATACATGGAAGCTTAAAATATTTCTGAGAACAGAGTATTATACAACCATAAAAAACTTTATATTCATTAATAAAAGAGTAATACAAAATTCATACTCTTTCGCTCACAGGGATTCACCAAAAGAAATTCAATAACAAAAGTTACTCTCTCCTCCTAAGATTTATTTTAAGGTGTGTGAAAATATCATTTACATTTACTGCTGTAAAACAAACTTTTACATATACTTATGTAAAAATAAAAATGACATTATGCACTTTGCATATTACAAAACTTCATCTTCATTTTTCTTTGCCTTCACCCTCGCAGTATTGTGCAAACTTCAGTTCATTTAGAAGTCCATTGTTACATTCACACTGCTGTGTGTGTTTTTCACCTGCACACTCCTTCCCCTATTTCATTACATGCTCCCCTGTATTTTTCTACATACACTTCCTACTATGCTTATGCAACTAAAAAACCAAAGAAAACTACATTGCTTATATGACCATACTCCCGTACATATTAAAAACATTAAAATTTACCAAAGAAAATTACATTGAGTATATGACCATACTCACGTACATATTAAAAACATTAAAATTTAAAAACATTTACCTATGCCCATACCTCCTTAAGAAAAAAAACATTAAAATTAAAAGCTTTACCAATATCCTACGAACCGAAGTAAATAACATTAATTACTTTACTGAAATAAATGGTTGTAAACCCAAAAATTTACGCAATGTCATTCCGTGCAGCCTGAATGGAGCTTTGGAATAATCGGACGGTGGACAATCATCCTCGCAATCGAACGGTTCATAACAATATCGGGAGAGCCTTTGTTACTGAACTTTACGTTCCGATGGAAAGCGGTTTTGGAGACGTATAGTTGGACACGCGTAAAAATATTATTGCATCGGGCGCGTTTGTACGAAAACCAATTGCTGAGCAAGGGGTCCGATGAGGTTTGGGTGGTTTTCCTAAATGGTTTCACTGGAAATTAATTACGCGGCAGGTGAAATTACATTTTTAACACTCCCCTTTAATTACAACTGCTGGGCATTCAGTCATACCCAAACAATTCCTCAAAAATTCGAAGCTTTTCTGGTCCAATGACTTTGTCAAAATGTCTGCAACCTGTTCCTGATTCCTGCAATGTTCTAAGACAATTTCTCCATTGCTTACCAATTCCCTCATGTAGTGAAACCTTGTGTCAATGTGTTTCGTTCTCTTATGAAACACTGAATTATTTGTTAATGCAATAGCTGAGCTATTGTCACAAAAAGTCACCCTCGCTTTTGCGTGCTCCTGGCCTAAGCTTCTCAACATCCTTCTCATCCAAATTGCTTGACAAGCTGCTGCTGTAGCTGCTACATATTCTGCCTCTCTTGTAGACAACGCCACGATAGGCTGTTTCTTAGAAGCCCATGAAATGGCTTCTGAACCCATGTGAAAAACATAACTGGAAGTGCTTTTCCGATCATCTACACTTCCATCCCAATCACTATCAGTGTATCCAACTAAATTTGAACATTCTGAGGTAGTATATAAAATCCCAAGTCTTTTAGTACCTTTGACATACCTCAAAATTATTTTTGCTACCTGCCAATGTGCTTCCTTTGGCCTCTCCATGAATCTGGAAATTAAACTAACAACAAACATTATGTCAGGTCTAGTTGCAATTAAATACATAAGACTGCCAATTATGCTCTTGTACAGACTAGGATCAAAATCCTTGCTGCCGTCCTCTTCGTTGAGTTTTAATCCCATTACTGTGGGAGTGATCGGTGCCTTGCAGTCTTGCATATGAAATCTGCCCAACACCTCATTTACATATTTTGCTTGAGATAAAAATTCCATTTTCATTTTGATCTACTTCTAATCCTAAGAAGTATCCCAACAAACCCATGTCAGTCATCTCAAATTCTTCTTTCATGGCTCATTTGAAATTTTCAATGAGACAAACATCATTGTGTGTGAAAAGAACATCATCAACATATAACACAACAATTAGCAATTTACCATCTTTTTCTTTGATGTAGACTGTGGTTCTCCCTCACACTTGTCAAACTTATTTTCCAGTAGATATGAGTCTATCCTACTATACCATGCTATTGGCACTTGCTTCAGCCCATAAAGAGCTTTCTCCAATATGCATACTTTGTGTTCTTGGCCTTTCTTCTCATAGCCTAGAGGTTGTTCAATATAAACCTCTTCCATTAACACTCCATTTAGGAATGCTGACTTCACGTCTATTTGGTAAACTTTCCACTTGTTTTGTGTTGTTATGGATAACACTGCTCTTACGGTTTCCATTCTTGCAATCGGTGCGAAAGTCTCCTCATAATCTCTCCCATACTGCTGCTTTTATCCCTTGACAACCAGCATTGCCTTGTGTCTTTCTATCTTGCCTTCAGCGTTGCTCTTGGTCTTATAAACCCATTTGACTCCAATGACTTCTTTACCTTTTGGTAACTCAACCAAATCCCATGTCTTGTTTCTTTCTATGGCATTCATTTCTTCATCCATAGCTTCTATCCATTTATTATATTTAATTGCATCCTCGAAATGAATAGGATCATCAACATGACAATATAATGCAAACAAGGAATTCGTACCTTCATTTGTTGCCTCTTGCTCATAAATGTCACTTAAATTTCTAAACTTTTTACCTCTTTCATTTGGTGTGCATGTGCTTGAAGATTAACTTGAATTTCCACTCTGTGGTGTGCTTGGAGAAGCTCTTCCATTTCTCCTCAAGGTTGTTCCTTGCCGCCCTTGTGTTGGCACTGCTGTTTGGGGATGTGTTTCAACCATCTCTTCATCATCTTCATCATGAGACAAACAATTTTTAACATTCACTGTTTTCTCTATTCTTCCATCCCAAGCTTCCTCCTCAATGAACTGAACATCTCTGCATAACCCACACATCCAAAAACTCTCATGTGGCTGACTCCATGCTTTCTCCCACTCCATGCTTCTTTCGACACATTATTCATCACTACTTTTGTGGGACACCTATTCAAAATATATGCTCCACAATTTACAGCTTCAGCCTAATAATCATTTGGCAAATGCTTTGCCTTCAGCATGCTCCTTGCCATATCCATGATGGTCTTGTTCTTCCTTTCAGCAACTCCATTTTGTTGTGGGGTGTACCTTGCTGTAAATTTCTTGTGAATTCCATTTTCTCTACAAAATTGTAGGAATTCCTTGGAGATATACTCACCTCCTCTGTCAGTTCTCAGAACTTTGATATGCAACCCACTTTGGTTTTCTACAAGTTCTTTGAAATTTCAGAATTTTTCAAACACTTCACTTTTGTTCTTAAGGAAATATACCCAGGTTTTTCTTGTAAAATCATCAATGAATGTTAGAAAATATTGGTTTCCTGCTAATGATGGATTTTTCATTGGTCCACATACATCTGAGTGGACAATCTATAAGGGTGCCTTTGCCCTTATGCTTTTCCCTGAATGAAAACTTTCTCTGTGTTGTTTCCCCAATATACAACCTTCACAAAGGCTGTCCAGTTTCTCTATCAATGGTAATCCTCTTACCATTCCTTTTCTGCTCAACAAATTAAGACCTCCAAAGTTGAGACGTCCAAACCTCAAGTGCCACAACCAATTTTCATCCTTTGGCACGCTTTCGTAAGCCTCTTGGGTAACTGCTGCAATAACTTCTTTGTTATTCAAATCTGCTCTAATTCTAAGAGGGAACATTCTGTTCTTTGTCATCTTCACTTCAGCAATGCATCGTTTGTTGGATGTGCTATCCATGATGGTGCATACATCATTCACAAAATAAACATTGTAACCCTTGTGGACAAGCTGTCCAATACTCAAGAGGTTACATCTCATTCCAGGGACATAGTAGACATCTGCTATGGTTTTCTTTTCACCCTTCTTTGTAAATATTTTGAATTTTCCTTTTCCCATAACATAAATTTTGCTATCAGTCCCAAGTGTGACTTCTGATTTCACATTTTGATCTAAAGCAGAAAACAAAGCTATGTTTCCTGTCATATGGTTGCTACAACCTGAGTCTAAAAACCATATGTCTTCACTATTTGTTTTAGCCATGTTACAAGCTAACAACACATTATCTTGACTGATGTTTTCTCTAGTGACATTTGCATTTGGTCTATTACTCATATCATGTTGCTTCTTCCTACATTCACTGGCATAGTGCCCATATTTTCTGCAATATTAACATTGGACATTGGATTTATCATACCTTTGTCATTGAGCATGTTGTTGTCCTCTTTGTTGACTGCTGCCTTGGCCTTGGTTTTGATTTGGATTGCTCCCTCTTCCTTGAGCATTTCCTAGACTGTTCCTTCCACCTCTATTTTGGCTTATGCCTCTTCCTCTCTTATTTCCTCTGCCTTGACCTCTTCCTCTTCCAAAAGGCATCTGGGTCTTGAAGGCTTGTTCTAGAGATGAGTTTTCATTTCTACTCAACCTCTATTCATGTGTTATCAGTGATGCATGAAGTTCATCAACTGAAAAGTTTCAGAGATCCTTTGTCTCTTATATGGTGGTGACAATCACATCAAACTTTGAGGGTAGGACCCTCAAAAGTTTCTCCACAATCCTCCTTTCTTCAAGAACTTCTCCATCAGTCCTCATTTGTGTGACCAAACCAATCACATGTATGAAGAATGAGTCAATGTTATCTAACTCCTTCATGCAAAGATTTTCAAAATCTCTCCTCAGTAACCGTAGTTTTGTTGTTTTCACTTTCTCGATGCCTTGATAGGATGTCTTGAGGGTTTTCCATGCTTCTTTGGATGTCTTAGCTGTTGTTATCCTTCGAAACGCACTCTGGTCCACTGCTTGATACAAAAATACACGAGCTTTTGAGTCCTTTTTCCTATTTCTCTTTAGCAGATCTTTCTCTGCCTGAGTTAACCTATTAACCTCATTTTCATCTGCTGGTTCTTCAAAACCATCTTCAACAAGTTCCCATAAATCTTGATAGGCAAATATGGCTCTCATGGTTATTGCCCAATAGTCATAGTTTTTCCCATTGAACTGTGGGAATTGAGAATTAAACATACCCCTGATGGTGATGGTGCTGGCCATTCTAGCACTCTTTAACTATGATTCAAATAACTTACTGTGATTCTTTTTTTAAAGAAAACTCACTGTTTCTTCAGCTGTAACACAAGAAACTAATTTGAGAAATACCTGGATCCTCTTCCCTGAGTCTTCACTTTGCTGCAGAAGATTTACTGATGCAACAAAAAACTCCTCCCTTCAGCTTCTTTGACACCTTCAAAGAGCCTAAACCTTGCTCTGATACCACTGTTGGGGAATTTTCTCGTAAAATCCCAAAAACAAACAAACGATTTACTGATGCAACAAAAAACTCCTCCCTTCAGCTTCTTTGACACCTTCAAAGAGCCTAAACCTTGCTCTGATACCACTGTTGGGGAATTTTCTCGTAAAATCCCAAAAACAAACAAACACACTGCACACAAAGACAATGCTCTATTTTTCTCCGGGATCTTTAACACAGGGAAGCTTAAAATATTTCTGAGAACAGAGTATTACACACCCATAAAAGCCTTTATATTCATTAATAAAAGACTGATACAAAATTCATCCTCTTTCACTCAGAGGGATTCACCAAAAGAAATTCAAAAACAAAAGTTACTCTGTCTCCTCCTGAGATTTTAAGCTGTGTGAAAATCTCATTTACATTTACTGCTGTAAAACAAACTTTTACAGATACTTCTTTAAAAATAAAAATCACATTATGCACTTTGCATATTACAAAACTTCATCTTCATTTTTCTTTGCATTCACCCTCACACTGCTGTGCAAACTTTAGTTCATTTCAGAAGTCCATTGTTACATTCACTTTGTTGTGTGTGTTTTTCACGTGCACACTGCTTCCCCTATTTTATTACATGCTCCCCTCTATTTTTCTACATACACTTCTTTGCACTGCTGTGCGTTTCACTACTTCATTACAGAAAAATTGTCAACACAAAAACAAAAGCATAACACTTACTATGCGTATGCAACTACAAAACCAAAGAAAATTAAATTGCGTATATGACCATACTCCCGTATATATTAAAAACATTTACCTATGCCCATACCTCAGTAAGAAAAAAAACATTAAAATTAAAAGCTTTACCAATATGCTATGAACTAGAGTAAATAACATTAATTAAATGACTGAAATAAACGACGGTCAACCCAAAAATTTACGCAATGTCATTCTGTCATTCCCTCCACAGCTGAATGCAGCTTGGAATAATCAGACGGTGGACAATCATCCTCGCAATCGAACGGTTCATAACAATATCGGGAGAGCCTTTGTTATCGAACTTTACGTCCCGATAGAAAGTGGTTTTGGAGACGTACAGTTGGACATGCATAAAAATCTTATTGCATCGGGCGCGTTTGTACTAAAACCACTTTAGCAAAAGCCGTCGGATGAGGTTTGGGTGGTTTTCCTAAATAGTTTCCCTAGAAATTAATTACGAGGGAGGTGAAATTACGTTTTTAACAATATAGAATAGTTAAGTTTATATTGGGAAGAGTCTCTAATCACAATATTGTTTTTATTTATTTATTTTCTTTTCAAAGGAAAAAAATATATATATATTCGGAGGTAAATTCGGAGGTAAAATATATACATAAAGCTGTTCACTATGACATATATAATATAATTTATTTATTTTATTTAAAATATTTAAATTATTAATAATAAATATTTAAAAACATTAAAATTTATTACAATTTAAAAGTCAATAATCAATTACAAATAAATCTTCTAATATATAACTATATAAATCTTATAAATAATAACTAGTTATAGTTTTGGTAAATATTTTTGTAAAAATATTTATAAAATGAATATAGTTTTATTTCTTAATGAAATAATTTTATATTTTTTTAATTAAAAAAATAATAAATATTATCCAAATATTTAATTTTATATTATTTTAAAAGTTTCAAATAGTTGAAAGTAACCAAAAAAGGATTTGTTAATAAATACTTAAACAAAAACAAAAAAAAATAAAATAAAGTAGTTTTTAAATATATATAATATTTTATTGGAAAGTATTTAACAATACCTATTAAGTGAGATATGAGATTAAATTAGTCTATCAACCCTCTTGTTTATGGGACAATGGGTCCACTTCCACTCAATGTTTGACTCTTAAGTCTACAAAGACATACATACTCAACCCTTTTTGGTTTTAATTTTATTAGAGGAGAGTATGTTAAGAATAGTGTAATTTTCTATTTAAATATAATAATTGGATATATAATATTTAAAAATATTATATTTTAGTAGGGTGGGAAAACTTATTGAGTTGTATTGAGGGCAATTATCTCTATTTACTATAGCTTAATGCAAGCTCACTCATCACTATTATTGGAAAGAAACCAAGCCACCTTGAATAACTGTTATTGAAAAAAACAAAGGCATCTTTAATAACCGCGGAAGCCTCTCACTCAAACAGGGCCACCTTGAATAACCTCAACTTATGGTTAGTAAAAGGGCTCTCACTATTGGACGGTTATGTCCCAAAAAAATTCTTGGACTGTTATGTCCCAAAAAAATTAGAGCATACCCTAGGCCTTTTCCCACCTTAAATGAAAAAAAATATTATAAAAATGTAACTTTAAAAATTATATTAATAATAATTAAACCCATTATTTAAGCAAATCCTTGAGAGAAAAAAAAGAAGACAAACAAAAGAAATTGACCTTGGATACCTTTTGTGGGAGAGACCAATAAAGCTGGAGGAGCAGTAGAGGTACCATCTGGAATGGCAACAGAAACTTGTAATCCATGATCCTTCCCCTTCGGCTGTACAATAACGTGTGGCGAAACTTCGAATCCCCGAACCTTATTACCCACACTAATGAGCGGGGCTAACTCTTCTGCAACCTTCCACCCTACATACTTCACATTCTCGACAGTGTCTGAAGGAGAACAGCCTTTTAGTATGCTTTTGATGTGAGCAGAATATTCTGGAAAGTTCAAACGATTAGCATTTGAGTCTCCCCTCAGGAGCAAGACGGCTGCATCGAACGCAATCGCAGCCATCTCTGCTGTCGGAAACGTTCCCAGATGGACGTGGGTTTGCCTTTCGTCCTCATGACGTTTATAAGAAACCCTAGAAATCGACTTTCCCGTGGGACGCGTCACACCTACGTATTTCCTTAAGGCTCCTTCCGTAGTGTTTGCATTATGATCTCCAGGGCCAATAGGGGACTCTGTCTGATAGGGTTGCGGACTAATAGAAATCCCATCACCATCGGCAGCCACGGGGTTTCCTACCTCTCCAATCTTCATGGGTTGAATAGCAGATGAGCTCCCATCGTCAACACTGTCCTGCCGATCTCCAGAAGAAAGGTTGAAAGCACCGTGCGTCATATCTCTACCAGAACAGTTCAATGCACTCTGCGATATGTCTCCACCAGAGAGGTTGAAATAGCTGTGCCGCATAGCTCCGCGGTCCATGTTCGAATCGCTGGTCTAGTTCTCCCAGGAATGTGCGGCGTAGAAACTCTATGGAATAACAAAGAATCAAGTGCAAAATTCAGACAATGCACCATTCACAACAATACCTCGAACATTTGAAGAAGCTAACTCGCTTCTTTGTGAAACAGTTTGTGCAGAATGTATAGTCAGAGGTTATCTTACATGTGATTATCTATATAAAAGGGTTTGCGACCTACTTTTCCCTTGTTTGACACGTTGTCACTTTCATTTTTATTTTTTTTGGTGGGCGGGCAGGGGGTTGGGGAGGTGAAACGTCCTTACAAAATGGACGGCAATGAGAACAAGGACTCTACACACCGGGATTTAGGGTTAGACTCTCGACGCTCAGGGTATGGAAACTAGAAATATGGCCGGTTGAATTTAGTTTAATACAGATAACAAATATTTATATTTTTTGGTGAAACATCGGGCAATGAGAATAAGGACTCTACAGACCGGGATTTACGGTTAGACTCTCGATGAGGTATGGAGGCTTAAATTTTATTTAAGTACAGATATGCCGGGTAGAATTTAGTTTAATAAAGGTAACAAGTATGAGTCCGGATGTGTAGGTTTAAATTCTCGAGGTTAAAGGATGGGTTGAACTTCATAAATGAACTATTGGGCTTATTATGTATTAACTGACTATCATAAATGAACTATTGGGCTTAGAAAGTGATCCAAAAGGCGAATTCAATTTGCTGTGGATTAACTGGATTGCCAGCAAACTGTTTGGATTACAATTGGTTACTAATCGAATCATAATTAATATTTTTATTTATTAACTGACTATCATAAATGAACTATTGGGCTTAGAAAGTGGTCGAAATGGGAGTTCGGCTTACAATTGGTTACTAATCGAATCATAATTAATA